>JAVQJG010188887.1:0-86963 GCA_036024015.1 Craterocephalus amniculus | reverse complement strand
TTCCGCTTGTAGCCCACATGTCACGTCCGGCACGGCCCGGATTGCGTTCACAAGCCATCCATCCGTGCTCGAGCACGGGTGGTCCGGGTCCTGGACTACCTCCCAATCTGGGCCACCCGTGCCGCACCCGGGCCCGGCCTGTTTGCATTCACATGGACAAAATTTGTGGTTAAACGTGCTCGGACCCGGGCCCGAGCGCGCCAAAGGCCCTAAAATGAAGTTCGTGGATTTTTTTACCTCCTTCATTCTAGCTCACAATGATGAATTTCCCCCAAAAGCACACTTGCATGTTCTGTTTTTGCTGAAAAAGGAGACATAGGAATAACTAGTTTAAGCACAAAAGCGATGGCTTTAGTGGCGCCAGTTCAACAGCAGAAGCAGCAGCTGTTAGATCATTTCAATGAAATGTTTTCTTTTTCAAACGTACATTACATACACGCCTTTTCCTCTCTTCTCTTTTAGCATCCTTTTTGCAGATATCAAAGGCTTTACTCAGTTGTCAATGAACATGTCAGCTCAGGAGTTGGTTCGGACCCTCAATGAGCTCTTTGGACGCTTTGACCGACTGGCCGAGGTATGAACCTGCACACTTTATTTTCTTAATGAATACAACAGAACATCTTTAGAGAACTTTCATGCAGATGAACTTTTTAAAAATTATTTCTCCTAACAGGAGCACCACTGCTTACGGATAAAGTTGTTGGGAGACTGTTACTATTGTGTGTCTGGGGTGCCAGAGCCACAGCGTGCGCATGCCCGTTACTGTGTTGAGATGGGTCTGGCTATGATCAGCACTATACGGTTAGTGGTGACTGACATCATCAGAAAAAGTAGCAGGGAAAGTCTGGAATGGTTTTGATGTAGGTTTGGCCATGGAGCAAAAAACATCGGACCTGAGTAAGAGAAAAGGTGATAAAAAATATGAACACTGTGTTTTTTATGAACACCAGAATGGTCCGAAAGCAGCTGAAATTTGACATGAACATGAGGATCGGAATCCACTCTGGCTCTGTCCTCTGTGGCGTGCTGGGCCTGCAGAAATGGCAGTTTGATGTCTGGTCCTGGGATGTGGGCATCGCCAACATGCTGGAAGCTGGCGGCATACCAGGGTGAGTAAACAGAGAAGGTCTGTACCATAAAAATGCATAAGGATTTAAAATCAGACCCTTCTCATGCTTCTTTCTTTCATACAATGAAAGTTTGTTTTTCTCTATGCTTTTATTTATTTATTTTTATTTATTTATTATTATTTATTTATTTTTGTTTATATGCTTTTTTTATTTATACTTTTATTTTTTTATTAACAGTTTAATTATTATTTTATTTAGTATCTGTTGTTGCTTTTTTCCAAAGCCAAGGATTGGACACTTTAGATTATTTGCTCTTTCAGTCTTTATCGGATGAAGTTTAACTTGGTCTCCTTATCCAGACGCATCCACATCTCCAGGGCCACTTTAGATTGTTTAGAAGGCACCTATAAGACAGAGGATGGGCACGGACGTGACAGGAATGAGTTTCTACGAAAACACAACATCGACACCTTCCTGATTTGCCCTCCCGAGGACTGGAATGAAAACGACCCAGTTGAACCCACCAAAGTCCAGAAGAGCAGTCGGACATGGAACCCGGAGATCCCTTTTGGACTCGCCATAGACATGAATAGTGTGAGTGCAGCAACACGAAAGATAGAGGATGGAGCCTTTTTTGTGAAGCTGTGGAAGGCTCCAGACCTAATGCACATATGAAGCAATTTACCTGCACTGACCTGATCAATCATTTATATAATCCCCCTGCAGATCTTGGCCTCATTTACTAACGGCTCGCTGCCCAGCATATGGCAGTCCACGGCCAGAGAGATTAACAAACGCATCAAACACGCTATTGAAGTCCGAAGCAGTGAGCGTATGCACAAGGAGCACATCACTCCACTGACCCTGGTGTTCAAGGACATACACATCGAGGATAAGGTATGCAGGTATATTTACAGGTCAGAAGGGTAAATAAGCAATGTATTTGGAGATAGACAAAAATATCATTTTGCGAGTTAGCTAAGATGCAGCATCTGTTGTTGTCCGGTCCAGTTCTCCCAGATCAGAGACGAAATGTTCAACTCCAACATGGTCTGCTCCTTCATCGTTCTCTTGTTTCTGATGGCTGCCCAGGCGGTCATCCCCGCCCCCAGGTGGGTAGACACCACCATTCAAATCCTGAACTGAAGAAGAAACAAGAAGCAACACACAGAAGCCCAAATTGGTGACCATGATGATTGATGTGATTTATAGAACATTCAAAAAGTAACTAAAATGTGAAATTAGTGCAAAGGAGACAAAACATTATAGTTATGATACACAATTTTTTTTTAAATGAACCTACATAAGCCTGAAAAAGATTCAAATTCATTAAAAATTACCATCAAGTGATGCAAAGGGGATTTATAATAATAAAAAAAAGACAACAGACACAGTTAAATTGTATTTTCTGCTGCATTTGCTCCTGGATGATCCTCAGTAGGATGAATAGGAGGGTTTTTACTCCTCACACATTTTCCCCAGACCATGTGTCACACCCACTCTTTTCTATGCTGGATTAACATTTAATATTTTTTACATATTTTCTTCTCCCTCTCAGAAGTCTCTTCTTATTGTCCCTCTGCAGGCAGTTCCCTGACATCCTCCAGTTTTTAGTCTTCCTGCTTGCCTACATGCTGCTGCTGCTGGTCGCCCTTGCTGAAGAGTTGAAGTGGACTCCGACAGCCCTGCAGCACTTCTGCTGCTGGATCCACGAAAACAACAGCGCTCGCAACCTCCTCACCCTCACAGCCATTATCATCAACTTCGGCTTGGCCTCCACTGATATGGTGAGAGCGGGAACAAAACAGGGAGAGAATAAAACTGAACCGTAACTTTTTTTTCTGCTGCATCTGCACCTGTTCGTCTTTCCTTGTATAACTGACCCTTGCAAACTAGGTCAGTGTGAGTCTGGCCAACTGCAGTTATTTGGATATTCACTTTTGATGTGAACATGCAGAAAAAGTGTACTTATACAGCCCTTCTCATGCTAGCACCTCAGAAAACAGTGGTAAAAATGGGTCCTGTCAACATTAAAAGCACATTTTTAAAGTTGTTGAAAATGAATGGATGAGAAAGTGGTTTCTTTTGGTGATAAAACTCTCTATCAACTGAATCTGCCATTTTTTTCTTCACTCTGTGGAGATTTATAACAAATTTTACTTTCTGTCAACTGTTTTTACAAAGTGAGTGTCCCTCTCCGTTATGTTAAGTCTTTATTGTCCAGATCTGCATCTTTAACCCTTTAAAGCCCAGCCCAGGAAAAACTAGTGAAAAAAGTCACATTTTTAAAATCTAAACTTCTTATGTAGCATTTTAACAAAATGTGTAAGAAAATAAAAATATTTGGGGGTGGGCTTTATCTGCCATTCATTACCATGGGACAAGTCAAAATTAATATATTGCAGTGTTCTGCTTCCTGGCATCCATTAGGGGGCAGAAAAAAAACAAGTTTCATATTGTATATTGCAGAGTTTTGAGCAAGGTTTTTTACCATAAAGTATTGCAAAATGTCTCAGAACATATGTATCAAATATGATAATTTGGCATTATAGGGTTAAGAAATAAAAATTAAAAAAAAACAACAAACATAGCATGCCAAACATCTACCCATTTGCATCAGCACGGACAAACAGACTGGTGAAAATAAGTTGTTGTTTCTGCCGTCAAACTAAATTATTCCCACTAAAGTATAAGAGGAACAAGAATGACACATGTAAAAGTTCCATATCTCTGAAAAAGATCAGTCAACTTGTTTTTTGCTGCCACCTTTTGGCCAAACCAGTTGCTGGAATCTGCTCAAATAATCATATTCTGTATACTTGACTGGATATAAAATGTGTATTTCTGGACTGTGTGCAGGTGTGGTGCGTCCTCACAAACACAGGAGAGGCAGACATCGAGGACATGATGAAGGCAGGCTCCCATCAGCTCACCGTCTGCACCTACCCGGAGGTTCGGGATGCAGAAGTTTAAACTTCACCTCGTTTCCTGTCTGTTTAAGAAAGCGATGAAGGTCGTCTCTCTGTCCCTACAGATCTTTGTGCTGAGCGGCGTGGTTGCCATAGTGACGTGTGCCGTGTTTTTACGACTGAACTCTCTGCTGAAGCTGGCGGTGCTACTGCTGGTGGTGATTGTGTACTCCTACCTCATCCACCTGGCCTTTGTCACGCTGGCGCGTCATGATGCGCTGCACAGGTCAGTGCAGGACGTGGATCTGTTTGATGATGATATTAATCATGTTAATGCTGATTTAAGTTGGTCTAATTACAAATTGCTCTTGTTATTCTTGGACTTTTTTAACATATACATATATTTCTTATAAGGTTTCTAAAATAGCTCCATTCATGTAATTACAGGTCTCACTACATCAGGAGGAAAGGGATCTCCATCCTTCTCATGGCCATGTTCTTTGTTGCTGTCTTCTACAATGGGCGGCAGGTACTGATGAACTTCTTCAACATTTATCTGTTGTATGGATTTACTTTTTCTCATAGCTACTGTACTGTGGCTTTTTTAAACTTCAAAAGAAGCTTAAAGGTTTTTACTAGCAAGGAAATGCTAAGAGTAAACTTAGAATTGTCCCACTCTGAGTTGCACTAGTCAGTGATCAGAGAACGGTAACATTCCAAGTTGTACGGAAGCAAAAATGTAAACACAGGCTTATAACAGGAATGCCATGCCCGCATTGTTTCACAACACATTGCATACCAGTGGTATCTTCCAGAGATACTCATCAGAAACAGTCACTTGCACAGGGGCAATCATCCTAATCATTAAAACAGGAATAGACAAAAACAGTATGGTGACCTTCAGAATCATCTATAACCCAACTACAGCCAGTACTCTTCCACTGAGCTTAATCAATTAGTGCAGTGACCTGCAGATGCATGTAAACCATGTATCAATGGTTAAAAATCTTGATTCCTAACAATGGGTGATTGAGTGTGTCCCGTGCTGGTGATGCTGCATCTCGCTCTATCACTCCATTTCCAGTGGGAGGCTACGGCCAGACTGGACTTCCTGTGGCGTCTGCAGGCTCAGCAGGAAGTAGAAGACATGAGAGAACTCCGAGAACACAATGAGTGTCTGTTACACAACATTCTGCCCGTGCATGTAGCGCAACATTTCCTGGAGCGGAGTAGAAATGATGAGGTACTGAGAACGCCTGGACCCAGAGTCTGAGTATCAGGTCAACAGGTTTTTTGTTGTTAATGTGTGACATTTGTCTTTGCAGGAGCTATACTCGCAGTCCTACGATGAGGTGGGCGTCATGTTTGCATCTATCGCCGGCTTCAACGAGTACTTTGAGCAGAGAGAGAGAGAACACGAAGGAGTGGACTGCCTCCGACTGCTGAATGAGATCATCGCCGGCTTTGATGAGGTGTGCGTTTGCCTGATTCTGCCTTTTGGACCTGTTAAAAATGAGATTGTAGCTCAGTCAAAAGGATGTGCAACCTGATATCTTTGTCTTCTCACAAGCTGTTGGAGGAGTCTTACTTCCATTATGTGGAGAAGATCAAGACAGTGGGGAGCTGCTACATGGCAGCATCTGGTTTAGCTCCAAACAAACAGGTTGGAGATCTTTCTGCACGTTTTCTTTGAGGCATTCAAAATCATAGAATTATGAAACAACATATTTGTCTGATTTAATTCTGCATAGGCTCTTTCGGCTTTTTGCAACCATCCAAGCTGAATATGTCTGCATCATTTTGTCTGGACTCTGCTTGCCTACTCGTCTGGCACACAATTCGACATCCTAAAGCTCTCAGTCGACCTTTGTCTCTTTCAGGCATCAATGGACCAATGGAATCACATGAGTGAGCTGGTTTTGTTTGCCTTGGCAATGCAGGAGACACTGAAAGAGATTAACAGGCACTCTGCCCAAAACTTTGAGCTGCGTGTGGGTAGGTGTCTGACCTCTTAAACACACACACATCAAAGAGCTTTTTGTGATTTCTTTTAGACCAGTTTTTAGATATTCAGCGTGATGTTGGACTTTTCCAGGCATCGCCCACGGGCCAGTGGTCGCGGGGGTGATCGGCGCCTCCAAGCCGCAGTATGATATCTGGGGATCAACGGTGAACCTGGCCAGTCGCATGGACACCACAGGTTTGAGCGGACGCATCCAGGTGCCCGAGGCCACCCGCAAGGTGCTGTCAGACTGGGGCTTCGTTCTGGAGCTACGTGGAGAAATATTTATCAAGGGGGTGAGTGGAGCCAGATACTTTTAGCCAGAGATTTGTTATGAAGTTGCTTTTTAGATTAAGTTCAGTTAGTACCTTTTGTTATAAAGAATAGTGCTATGAATGGTCCTCGAAAGCTTTTTAATGGGGAATTTGGTTTAATTTTTTTATTAGATGAATGACCAGTTTTTTGTTTTTGCACAAATAAATAGGTTGTAAATATTGTCTTTTTCTGCTCCAAAGCAGAAGCCAGTTCAATCAGAGTTGGTTATCACTGCTTTTTGTGTGTTGTTGGCAGTGAAAACCTCTAAACTTATCAAGCCAAATTTCACTTTATCGTGAAATTGGCTGACCGAATGTGCTGTGCAAAGGATTTTGGCACAGATCCGCTCTGCTTTCTTTAAATGAGTCACACAGGGAATCAGCTTTGGCAGGGGATGTGCTCTCTGACTGGCCTTTAAGCTGGTGCCCTTTTTATTCCTGTTGTTGTTTCCTTGCTGCAAAGCGTCTTTTTGTGTCATGAAAAGGGGTTTATAACATAAAAATTAATAGATTTAATCTCTTGGTGTTTAGATTTTAATGTTAAGAAATCAATATCATTTCAAGATGATTTCAGGGACATATTTGGAGTCAAGTGGACACATTTTCATTGCACATGATGAATGTCACTGGCCTCACAGTGCTGGCAAAATTATCAAAAAAATGAGCCGGAAAGAATATTAGGAAATTAAATGCTTCTGGAATATTGCTGTATGTGTTAATAGTCATAGAGAGGGTCACGCAGAAAGGATGGCTGTGCTTAATTACTGTTGTTGTTTTGCAGGTAAGTGAGTGCCAGGGAATGGTCCGCACATATTTCATCAGGACCATGCGTAGCAAGAGGGCCAACATGGGAACAGATCTGCGCCCGGGGGGGCGGACGGGAGGACGTATGACGCTGGCAGAAGTGGTGTTTGGTCTCGTCCAGGCCAGAAACAAAGAGAAGATTAGAGAAACCAACGGGAGTCTTAGTATGACACCTCGAAAAATGATGTGCTGAGGGCTGAACACAAATGCTGTTCATGTGGTTCCTGCAAGTTTACATTCCTACATTCAAAGCACTTGTTCTGGTTCTCTCCGAAAAATTACATGTGACTGACAGCGTGATGAAAAGGTCATCTGTCAGGTTTCTGGAGTCGTGAAGAAAAAGTTTAGAGATGTCTGTTTTGAACTTTAACTTCAAAAGGTAAACCTGTCCTTCAGGTTTCAGTTGTTATTTTCTACATGCCATTTTGTACAGTTAATGAAAAAGCCAACAAGTCTCCTTGTTTGCTGGGACAATATTTCAGCAAGACATCAGACCTCTGAGCCAAAACACAGAATACCTCCAAGAAACCAGCTAAAATGGCCTATGCAGCACTGACTAGTGTTATTCCTACATTGTCTTGCATCATTTTAGTGTTTACAGTTAAAGATTCTTTATTTTTTAACTGATTGCTGCCTGGTTTCATATTGTAAATATTTCTCAGCATTGTATAAAGTTATAAATTAAACAGAGTCAGTATTTGTCATCACCTGTCATTCCCCTTCTTGAACCAAATGTTGTTTTATGTTGATCTAATAGCTCATAGGCTTCACACGAATTGACATTGTCAATTTAAAATTCCCAGTTGTGCAACTGTTTAAAAAAAGAAGGAAAAAGACAGCAAAGTCTTAAGTAGGACTCTGCATTTAAACGTGTCAACTATTCAATTATGTTGTTGCTGTGTACATGATCAAAATATAACAGGATGGGGACATGCCTAAATTCTGATGACAAATGGGTGTACATAATTAGGTCACAAAATGTGTCATTACTGGATGTCAGAAAAATTCAAAATTGTGCAGTCATTTTGTAGCAATCATCTAAAGTTGTAACTTTTTATACATTTTTATAGGAAAAGTTGACGCCGTATGATTTCTACCAATAAAAGCCATGAAGCAAATGGGATTGCCATGACTGATGATTTGATTGTGATGCTAAATGAAAATAAAAAATAAAAATCTAATAGCCCAGGCCACTTACATGGCAATTCTAAAGGAATTTTTTCCTTCCTTCCTTTAGTCTTGGGGGGGTATTAAAAAATCTCTGTGCGGAAAAATAGTTTTCCGTTCAACTTAGATTTTACAATAAAGTGATTTTCCCATTTGTGTCAAAGTAAGGACGATTTCTCTTCACTCCACTAGTTGTGACTGACGCTCGCGCGGGTATTCTGCGACATATTCCCGGCCGGTTCAGTGATCCTTTATTCTGCAAGATGGTTCACTATGTTATGCTTAGAAGGCAAAAAAAAAAAAAAAATGTGTTTTAGAAAATCTATGGTTCGTTTTAGAAAAGAAAAAGAGAAGATAGATGACGTGCTTATACCGAGCATTCAGGACTCACGTTTTCTTCTGAGCATATTTTGACTATTTTGGGAACTGATGTAAAATATCTGCAGTAAGTACATAGTAGTAATATGCCAAATGAGTCACATTTGATGGGGGAAAATCTGATTTGAGTCTATATAAAATCACCACAAAATGATATAATGAACAAAAACTATGAATACACAAAAAACTCTAATTAAATACAAACAATTATAGTGAATTGCCAATATGAGAACAACAATGAAGAGATGTAAAGTGACCATAAAGAGAGACATACAATGACCAAAGCAAAAGTGGACTTAGGAAGGGGGGGATAGCCACCATAGAATTAGCAACATTATTACTACAGAAATATAAAAATTGATTAAAATGTCACAAGTAAAACAGGTAAACTAGTAACAAACAGAAGCACAGTGCTTAAAAACAGACAAAAAGGAGAAAAATTCAAGAGTAGTACAGCTGAACAAACAGAATTACTAAATCATATGCACTGTTATTTATGCCATGATGGAGGCAGCAGAAGCAGTAGTTTGATCGTTTCAACTTCTTGAACCTTCAGTTGGTAAAATCAATAAAAACACGTTGTATGCAATTTAGTTCCCAACTTGTGAAAGTTATGGCGTTGATGCCTGGAAACAGCGTCAAAGTGAGAGCTCTTCGTCTGCGTCGTCTCTCTCTGTTGCTGTGCATGCACGCGGGCTCCGTTGGCTACTCCGTCTGTGATTGTTGTGGGTTCTTATTACCGGGAGAAAGTTGGCCTCGCACTCATTTGGTTCTGTTTGCCTTCATCTCTAACAAATAATGGCAGACACCCAAGAGGACAAGCTGTACAGGGCGGAATATGCTAAAAGCGGGCGTGCGTCATGCAAGAAGTGCAAAGAAAACATCGCTAAAGACTCGCTAAGGATGGCCATCATGGTGCAGGTAAGGTCTGGAGCACGTTATCCAAAGAATTAGCAAGCTTACTGGGGAAAGTGCATTTTTGTAATACATATATGCTGTCTCCATATAAAACCAACTACAGCTGACTTTAGAGTGAAACATTTAAGGGTTTGATGTGGGCTTCTTGCGCTAAGTCAGGCCTTATAGCATTTAAATGGCTGACATTGTCTGCCGAACCTTCATCACAAAGAAGCTCTGAGCCTTTCTTCTTAACGCTGAGATTTCCTTGTCGTGCCTCGTGCAACTCGTGAAAATGAGCACTGACAGGAAGTAATGGATGTATATATCCAGTTTGCACCAGTTAGTAGGAAGAATGATGATTCTGCTGCTGCACCTCACAGAAGGAATTAATAGTCTAAAACCTGCTTGTGAGCCTCCTAATTCATGGCATGTGGAGCAGTTCCAGATCTGCAATCACTTTTCTCTTTAAAGGCTACTCATTCTGAGAACCTGCTGTCTCATGAAATCAGCAGGAATTTAACCCATCACTTAACAAATTTCGACAGTGATCAATTTCTCATAAGTTTCAGCATGCACATAGTATTTCTCAGATTTGTTGTAGTAGACGCCTTTTCCTGAAATCTAATGGATTTACACCATAAAAGACAAATTGTGTAGATGTTAAAATGTTATTTAAATCCATTAAAAATATTTTTTTAAAAGTTAAACAAACCAAGTGTATTAAGAAATTTCTGCAATATGTTGCTCTTCCATATTGCCACAATTTAATGTTGCTGTCTGAATTTAATCAATTAATACTTCATAATGAAACTGTAATCTTATCAGAGGATTTCTTATAGCATTTTTTCCAAATGTATTTCCCTCATTATATTTATAGGTTCACTACCCAGTCCTGTCACCTATCAAGAAAATTATTTTTGAATAGAATCAAACATCTTTTTATGTCATTCCTTATACATCTGCAAATAAATTGGCCTGAAAGCCATTTAATTCCTAAGAAATTAGTTTTATTATTGTCATCCAAGTGGGAAATTAGATTAGAGGTGTTCTTATGTTAACATTAGCCATTAGAGCTTCCCTTTGAGGTGTTTAATATAATCTCTGGGCAGAAATACCATTTAACATTAATGAGAAAAATTGATGTCAAATTGCATGAAAATATGAAGCATTATTCCGTTTATTACCTTGTAATTAACTGTTTAGAAGACAAAAACAACAGAGGTTCTTCACCTTACACTTCCCAGTTTTAAGTCTGATATTTGCTGCTGCTTCACTGTAAACATGATTTACACATGACTTTTTGTCTCCCAGTTGCCCATGTTTGATGGGAAGGTCCCCTACTGGCACCACTTCTACTGCTTCTGGCAGCGAGCATCAGCGCAGTCGACCGCTGACATCGCCGGGTTCTCTGATCTCCGCTGGGATGATCAGGAAAAAGTCAAGAAGGCCATCGAAAGCGGCGGAGCTGCCGGCGGAGGTCGGTGGTTGACATTAACTTATTTCATTATTGAATTTCCCTCTGGAATTAATAAAGTCTTCTTCATTTCATTTCATTTTCTTAGCACACTGGCCTGCTAGTCTATGTGCAGTCTGCTCATGGAAACAGCAAATTTAATTAGTTTTGAGTCATTTCTGACTGCTGAGTTTTTATTATTAGCAAACAGACTTTAGCAAACTAATTGAATATCTTAATAAAGACACTGAGAGGTACTGAATAAACTTTATCTTATTAAACAGATCCAGAGTGGAATAATAATTATACACAGACTATCAGCAAATGTAAATACCTCCATAACTTGAGTATTCGGTTTACACTAGTATTTCTCTTTACTTTGAACTTTGAATTTCTTGGCTTAAACACGAACCGCTGGGTTTTCCTGCAGGAAATGGTGACCAGAAGGGCGCAGCTAAAGGAGAGAAGACCCTGAATGACTTTGCAGTGGAGTATGCAAAGTCAAACCGAAGCACATGCAAAGGCTGCGAGCAGAAAATAGAAAAGGTTTGCCGCCTCTGAGCTTGTCACACAGGAAAACTCGACTATCATTTCAGTTGTTCAGCATTCAACATGTCTGGTTCTCTGGCTTCTAGGATCAGATTCGCGTGTCCAAGAAATCCGTCGACCCCGAGAAGCCTCAGCTGGGTCTGATCGACCGCTGGTACCACACGGGGTGTTTCGTGAGCCGCAGGGAGGAACTGGTCTTCAAGCCCGAGTATAGCGCCGCGCAGCTGAAGGGATTCAACGCTTTGCGGGCGGAAGACAAGGAAGAGCTTAAGAAGAGGCTCCCTGCTGTCAAGTCTGAAGGGTGAGACGATGGAGTAGGTGTTGAAATCTTTCCTTACAGGAAACACTCAACAGGTTTAACCTGCTGAAGGTTCCCCGGCCTGTTCAGGTCTGCTGTCGGTTTCTTCCACGCCGTTCGTTCTGTTTGCCGCCTCTCTGTCTCCCACCGCCTGGCAGCACAGGAAAATAGCCTTGAACGTGTCCCGGAAAGTTGTCATGGTGTAGGCGTACAGGAAGGGGTTGACCGCCGAGTTTGCGTGGGAGAGGATGATGGCGGCGAGCAGCAGCTCGAGCGGCACGGAGCAGCCCGGACAGAGAAGCAGGAAGCAGTTGATGATGTGAAGCGGAACCCAGCAGACGGTGAAGAGAAAAAGGACGAGAAAGAGCGACGTGGCCATCTTCATCTCCCGCCGCACGCTGGCAGCGGCCCTACGCTGCTGCTCGGACGCTATGCGCCGCACCTGCCGCTTGACCGTGACAAAGATGCGCGCGTAGATTAGGAACATGATGAGCAGGGGCGCGAGCACGCAGGCAAAGAAGTTGAAGTAGACCATGTAGGTCATGTCCACCACCAGCACGAAGAAGCAGTAACCAGAATCGGGCGGCGTTTTGTGCCAGCCCATCAGCGGCACCAGCCCGATGAGGAAGGCCAGCAGCCACGTGGCGAGGATGACCAGCACGGCGTTCCGAGGCGTCATCAGCACCCGGTAGCGGAAAGGCATGAAGATGGCGACGTAGCGCTCCACGGCCACCGCCAGCAGGCTGAAGATGGAGCTCTGCGTGAACATGATCAGGACGCTGAGCATGAGGAGGCACAGGTAGAGGTTGCTGCGCGGCAAGCCGGCGTCCGTCAGGATGGCGCAGGGAATGGCGATCAGGCCCACGCAGATGTCGGCGACCGCAAGGGAGACCAGGAAGTAGTTGGTGACGGTGCGCAGTTTGCGGTTGAGACCCACGGAGGCACAGACCAGTAGGTTTCCCGCAGTGGAGAGGAAGGCGATGAGGAGCTCGGCGGCCATGTACGGCGCGTTGGGGGAGACGGCCACATCGGTGGGAGGGGGCGGAGGAGAAGCCGTGGAGTTAAGAGGAAGTAAGAAAGAGGAAACCTGAGGAGATGAGCTTCTGGGTTGTTGGAAAGTTGGATGGCTCAGCGATGCAGCAGCGTTCTCCATGGCTGGCCTAAAGAGAAAAGCAGCGTTCAGTGTAGCTGGATTGTTCAGAACGGTGATGAGGTGCAGCGATGAAATTACTCACCTGTCTACAGCGGCAGGATCTGCTGATACACCTGTTTAAAAATGTTAGATCATCATCTGTTTTATCACAACAGCAGCCATCCTGATACCTGAGCAGATCTGACGGAGGCTTTTATGCGTCCTTGTTAGTCCCTCTTGACCCTTGATGCCAGTTGTCGTCTGATCGGGGAGGTTTCACTTGTTTTTTTCTTGTTTTTCTGTCTGTATGGAAATGGATCAGACCTGGGGCTTCTGGATGTTCATTAACTGTGTTAGTGGTCACTTGGGGCGGGTGGGGGGGATGGAGTGTGGATTTTTCTTGCCAGGGCAGAGTACGTGGTATCATTACCGCCACCTGGGATTAGACGGACATGCACCAGCTTGTGTTTGTGTGTGTCCATTAACTGATGAAACCCAAATGAATTTATTAAACGAGTGAAGGTGTCAGATGGAGGCTTGTTTTTACTCATCAGGTCCCTTTGAGTCTCATTTAGGAAGTTCTCTTTCTCGTGGGTTTTTTCTTCCTGTTTGTCCATAATGAACAAAAGTTTGCAACTAAACTTTGTTTACTCTCACAGAAAGCGTAAAGGCGACGAGGTGGATGGAGCGTCAAAGAAACAGAAGAAAGAGGAGGATGATGAACAGAAAAAACTTGAGGAACAGCTGAAGGTATTTTAAAACCTCTTCATAACCCAAAAATGAGTTATCGCACTGGGTAAAATGGAGATATAAACAGTAAGTAACAACTTACCTCTCATAAAGATGGATTAATGAGAACAAAGCAATTAAGGTGAGATATTATTTAATAAGAAATACAAGCCCTTTTTTTAATAAAATGGCAGCAATATGTTTAGAAAATGCTTAATCAGGGTTTTTACCACTTTCCAACATCCTATTTTAGCAACAGCAAACAGACAGCTTGGAACTGGGTCCATGTTGGACCTTTAGAAAGAGGAATATTATCTTATAGCTCCTCTGCAGCCCTGGGTCTTTAACGTATCTAGTTTCATGATGCATCAAATGATTTTAACTGCAACATCAATGCAAGCAGGCAGGTTTCATCCGCCAGACTCTTCTATGATGAAGACATGTGGCTGCATAAGATGCAGTATGTGGTTCAGCATGGCCTTCCTGAAATATTGAAGGGTTTCCCAGAACAAAGCACTGAGTAGGAACACGTGTGCTACGGACCAGTTCCACAATGCCTCCCCATGCTATTAAAGGTGTAAGCTTTTTAACTGAGAGCAGAGAACAAGCCGGATAGTCCCCATTCTTTAGTGTAGACACCTTGTCCAACATTTTTATTCCTAGTTAATAAAAAATTGTTTGACCGCAGTTTTTCATTTTGGATAAGTCCGTTTTAAACTGCCTTTGGCCCAGAAACCTTATCGTTTCACGATTACAGACGGTGATGTCTGGATGTGTTCCTGAGTTAATGCAGTGAATTCTGGGACAGAATCGGGCCTGAACACAGTTTTTTATAGTTATTATATAGTTATATTCCTGGCCTGTTGGTCATTAACCCCCAGACTTGCAACATGCTCCTCCAGGGATTTTCTTTTTAGTATAGCTCAATTTTTCAGCCTCTTGTTGCGCCTGTCTACATTTTTGTGAGACATTTTGCTTCCATTGAATTCTTGAGTTTGTACTGTTCACAGTCAAATATGTCATAATTATAATGCTTAACTTATTCTGTCATCATTGATTTGTGAGTTTTTCCTATGTTTCAAGATAAGTTTTATTTACATTTCAAACCTTTTTTTTGGAATGTGGTGTGTTTCACATATTGGACTAAACTCCTGTAATCTTTTGTGGCTGTGAGCCTAATTTACTGCTCTGTTTTTGTGCTTTGTGACTGATGCACAGAATCAAAGCCAGCTGATTTGGGGAATCAAGGACAAGCTGAAGAAAAACTGTTCAACCAACGACATGAAGGAGTTGCTGATTGCTAATGGACAGGAAGTCCCCTCTGGAGAGTCCAATGTAAAGAGAAACTCCACTTTTTTATCTTTCATATTAACTGTTTGTTAATGAACTTTTTAAAAATAGTTTCAAACTTTATGAATTTTTGTTTTGTCACTGAGAGGAATTTGACTCTTTTTGACCCCCTTTTTGTTTAATATTTATCACTTTATCATAATGAATAAGTGTTAGAGTTTTTTCTGTTTGTCTAAATGGGGTGTTGTCTCCACACAGGTGATTGACAGCCTGGCTGATGGCATGGCCTTCGGTGCCCTTGAGCCCTGCAAGGAGTGCACAGGGCAGTTGGTGTTTAAAGGCGATGCTTATTACTGTAAAGGAGACATTTCAGCCTGGACCAAGTGTGTGTTTAAAACCACAAAACCTGCACGCAAAGACTGGGTTACACCGAAGGTGCGCTATCTCATTTCCCTAACTGTCTCTTCCCGGAGAGCTCGTTACCTGCACACATGTCAAGTCACGGCCAGTGTTTGGCTTCATTTCCTCATTTATTTGCTAGAAAACATACAGAAATAAAAGTAACTGAGTTGTTTAGAGTTATCTGCTTAATTGTACCAGACAGCTTGGAAACATCTTGCAGCTGGAAATCCATTTGGGATTCCCATCCGAAGCAAAGAGCAGCGTGTAGGCAGAAACATTCCGATGCTGAACAAGTTGCGACTATGTGAGCTTTAATTTTAATTACATTTGATGGGTGTCTCCTGAAATGTCATGGTGTCTTTACAGGAATTCCATGAAGTCCCTTTTCTGAAAAAATTCAAGTTCAAGCGGCAGGATAGGGTTTATCCCAAGGAAGCTCCCAGCCAATCACAGGCAGCAGTCAAAGCTGAGCCTCTGGCAAGTGCATCCAGTGCCGTGGCGAAGCAGCTGCCCTCAGCAGCGCCTCCAGGTGAGACAAACCTGAAGGTCTATTTCATATTTTTTCAATCCATTTCAGCTTTATTTCCTCATGTGTTTCATTCTGAAATAAATGAATAGTGTACTGTTGCCCTTAGTGTTGTCATTGATTTTTATTTATTATTCTTTTCTTCTTGTGAACCAGACAAGCCTCTGACTGGCATGAAACTGCTGGCTATTGGCAAGCTGAGCAAGAACAAAGATGATCTGAAGGCTGCTGTGGAGGAGCTGGGTGGAAAGATAACTGGCACAGCCAATAAGGCCTCTCTCTGCCTCAGCACTAAGAGTGAGCAACAGTCTGAATAAACGCTCGAGCCACTGTGTTACACTGAGAAAAATATGTCCAAGTATTCACAGCTGCTTGCCCTTTTGGTCCTTCTGTTTTCAGAGGAGGTGGAGAAGCTGAGTAAGAAGATGGAGGAAGTTCGGGACGCTGGCGTGCGTGTGGTTTCCGAGGATTTCCTTACAGATATCACGTCATCAGGCAAAGCGCTTCAGGAACTGGTCTCTTTGCACGCCATCTCACCCTGGGGAGCGGAGGTTAAAGTCGAAGCTCAGGCCTCTAAGTCGGGGGCGCTGCCTACCAAGAGCACCGGGAAGGTGAAGGAGGAGGAAGGTAAAGGACACCTGCAGCTGTATTAGTTAAAGAAAGTTATTTTAATACTGATCAAATAAAAATTGATTTAACCCCAACCATTGCAGGTGGTAGCAAATCAAAGAAAATGAAACTCACAGTCAAAGGTGGAGCTGCAGTGGACCCAGACTCAGGTACCATTAATTCCCTGGACTGAAATTGTTACATCTGTCTGGCAGATTTCCCCTGACTTGAATGGATGCTGTTAATTTCTGCAGGTCTGGAAAACAGTGCCCACGTCCTGGAGCAAGGTGGGAAGATTTACAGTGCTACGCTGGGTCTTGTGGACATAGCAAGAGGAACCAACTCATATTATAAGCTCCAGCTGCTGGAGGATGATGTTCAGAAACGGTAATCTCAGTGTTCTGCAACAATAAATAATGTCTTCTCATCAAACTGGCCAACTATAATCCATTTATGCAAGTTATCATTTTATTCAGTGACTGGAATCTTATCCATATCCACAGACTTAAGTCATGTATGTCCTCCATCTATCATGCATTCGTAGGTATTGGGTGTTCAGGTCATGGGGCAGAGTGGGTACCACCATCGGAGGCAACAAGCTGGACAAGTTCCATGACAAGAACTCAGCGCTCGACAATTTCCTGTGTGTTTACAAGGAGAAAACAGGAAATGATTGGAGCTCCTCCAACTTCACCAAATATCCCAATAAATTCTACCCATTAGAAATTGACTATGGACAGGTACGTACACACACACGCACACACACGCACACACACACACCTGTGCAGACCACAGAAGTATATGACTCGTATTTCATATGACTAAGATGAGATTTATTCTGCAGGATGAGGAGGCAGTGAAGCGGCTGACAGCTACTGCTGGCACCAAATCTAAACTGGCCAAACCTGTCCAGGAGCTCATCAAGATGGTTTTTGATGTAGAGAGCATGAAAAAGGCCATGGTGGAGTTTGAGGTCAGTCTTTGTTTTGATGGTTAATGGTGTTTTGTTTGTTTTGCCTCTGTCGTTTTAGCTTTTTCTTTGATTCCTTTCCCTTTTTTTCTCCTTTTTAACAAAAGTCTTGTGATAAGAATGAAATGCAGCAACTCCCTGTTCCTCTGGAGATGTCGGATACATTTGTCATACCTGATTTGATCAATTAGATTTTTCAAGAACGACCAAGTTTTTGTACATTTTTACATTGTGACATTTCTTGGTTTTCGATAATTTAAAACAATAAATTTAAACGCTGTTAATTTCGATAAATTAACTTTGCCAGTCTTTTCTATGACGGCTTTGGAACAACCCGCACCTTGACCCAAATTTGTTTATTGAATTTTGTAGTATTGTTGTAGCTTTGGAGCTCTGTGGGCTTTTTTTCTTTTAATGTCTTTTATTTTTGTGTCAGTTGCCACAGACAGCATTGCTTTAGTCTCAATGACTGAACAAATTTGAAGAGACTGTGATTACCATATTAGATGTTTTTTATAGCCATATGTAATTAAATAGAATAATATTTCAACCGTTTTACCTTTTCTACAAATGAAATAGTGTTTTTGTTTTTTTCCACTCGATGAGCTCATTTTCTGTTCTTTGCCCTCAGATCGACCTTGAGAAGATGCCTCTTGGCAAGCTGAGTAAGAGGCAAATCCAGAGTGCCTACGCGCTCCTCACAGAAGTTCAGCAGGTTGGTTCTTCTTGTTCTGTCTGCTTGGAGTCATTTTGGCCGTTTTCTGTGATCACTAAAAGCTGATCTATTGGAAATGTTACAGCTCAGCAGTCTGAACTACATGAGCTGCAGACAGTGCGGCAGTAATTTAAACAATGGCACAAACCCTGTTATGACTCCTTTATATAAGTACCCCGAAGTTTTTTTCTGCGTTGTGTTCTTTAAAATTCTCCATTAGGCACATGTTGGATGACATTCACTGTATCCTAATGCAGTTATAAATATACTGTATATATTTTTACATGGTATGATTACTCTTTCATGTTAGTTAGGTTGAAATTGGAGCAGCTAGTTATTTTGTTCCAGTAGTTGGATCAGATTTTTCCTCTTACCCTGCAGCTCTTATCAGATATAAATCATGTTTCATTACAGGCCGTGTCAGATAGTGTGCCTGAAGCACAGATCCTGGATCTCTCCAATCGCTTCTACACCCTCATACCTCATGACTTTGGCATGAAGAAGCCTCCACTACTGAACAACCTGGATTACATTCAAGTAAGTGCACAGATTTTTTTTTTTTTAATGAGATGTATTGTTCTGCTACCCCGTGGGCATACACTGCCTGACTCTTTAGGGTTTTCTGTTAGATAGTTGCCCTTGGTACCAGGTAATATTTTAGTACCTACATGGCAGAGGATAACCTACATGCTTTCTCCCCCATTTCTCTCTGCATGATATGTCTATAAATGTTTATTATTCATCACTGTCTAGGCTAAAGTTCAGATGTTGGACAACCTGCTGGACATTGAAGTGGCATACAGCTTGCTGAGAGGAGGAGCTCAGGACAATGAGAATGATCCCATCGATATCAACTATGAGAAACTCAAAACCAAGATTGAGGTAAGGACCCTGCCTCACTAACTAAACTCCCTACTAACACCTTGTTGTTTTAAAAACAGTTTGTGATGCATTTGCTACTTTACAGGTTGTTGACAAGAATACACAGGAAGCTGAAGTCATTGTGCAATACGTTAAGAACACACACGCTGCTACGCACAACACATACAAGCTGGAAGTGCAAGAAGTAAGTAATTTAGATGGACAGCTTTAAACCTCAGCCTCTTTTTATTATGTTTCACATGATTTCATCTATAGTAGGTGTTTATTTCATATATACTTTTGTTTCATGGGTACATTTCTCAGTTTAATATGCTGTTCCTTTTCCTATTTAATTTAGATCTTTAAAATAGCCAGAGAGGGTGAGCACCAGCGGTACCGCCCCTTCGAGGAACTGCATAATCGACAGTTATTGTGGCATGGTTCTCGCACCACCAACTATGCTGGTATTCTGTCTCAGGGTCTCCGTATCGCACCTCCGGAGGCTCCAGTGGTGAGTGTTTGTTTTCCACCACGTTGAGTTCAAGCTAGTGAAGAAATACTGCAATTTTAAATATATCTGACATTGTAATGTTTATTATTTAACCTAATCCTGCATCGCTTTGCTGATCAAATGTTTGGTTTTTCTGCAGACCGGTTACATGTTTGGCAAAGGTGTATACTTTGCTGACATGGTGTCCAAGAGTGCAAACTACTGTCACACCTCCCAGTCAGACTCTGTAGGCCTGCTTCTGCTGGCAGAGGTTGCTCTCGGCAACATGTGAGTAAAAGTTGTTGTTTTTTTGTTGGTTTTTTTATGAACTTTTTTCATGCTGTTTGATTATATAAATTGATGCACCATGATTTTTGGTTTGGATGCAGGCATGAACTGAAGAAGGCCTCTCACATTACAAAATTACCAAAGGGCAAGCACAGTGTTAAAGGTGAGAAAATAAATTGGTGTATTTATCCTGTCTATAAACTGATTCTTGTGAACTGAAATAAAATTCCTCCTTTGACCGCAAACTATGTTGAGTAAATTAATATTGACAAGTTGTTTTTTTGCTGTATGAATGGGTTAGTTGATGGAAAAACAAGTATTTTCTTCTAATAACATACAAATACTTGATGTAACATGTATTTTTATCTGTAGCAATATGTTACAGTTGGCTTGTTTTCTTCATTTTTCAATCTTTCTTTCATCAACCTGTTATTTTCTTGCCAGGTTTGGGTAGAACCGCTCCTGATCCAAGTGCCACCGTCACTCTGGATGGGGTGCAAGTGCCCCTGGGAGAAGGAGTCCACACCAACATTGATGACACAAGTCTCCTATACAACGAGTATCCTTTATTACCCATTTTTCCATCTGTGAACATGACAGTAATTTTGCTAAATGGCTCCACATTTTTACTGTCTGGCCTCATGATTAGCAGCTGTTGATTTTTCTATTCTAATTTAAGAGTTAGTTTATTGATTATTGACACAGAAACATTCATAAGAGCTTATCTGGGTATAAGAAAAGGACTGTTTTCAATGTGAAGGTAAAAAAGTGACAGTGTTTAGTGGGGATTTATGTTATCCTATCCAGGGGCCTGCTTCACTATGTTAACCTAAGTTGAGGAAAAGTCAGGGTTTTCTTTTCCACATAGAGGTAAGTCTTACCCCAAGTCTATTACCACCGTAACTGACTCCATAAAGTGACCTGCTCCATGGCAAGATCACAATAAAGAAATGCGAGGTTCTACCTGTCGCCTCCCACCTGAAGCAGTTGTCAGGCTTGGGTTGTTCATACCAGTGTGATTCCATTTTCATTTTTAATTAATACACAGTGTTTTACGCCGGGAACTAGAGATTTTCAACAGATCAATTTTTTCTTTCCCTTCATAGTGGGGGAATGGGATCTTTAATCATAAATAAAAGAATCCAAGATAGATAGATAGATACTTTGTTAATCCCCCTTGGGGGAAATTATTGTATCCAGCGACCCATTTCAACATAAATACATAAAATACATAGCATGTACATGACACAAAAAAAACAAGCATGAGCAAGTGTAAGTATATGCGTGTCTGTGCAGTCGGGGGGCTATAAGGAATTATGCAGTCTGATTGCTGAGGGGATGAAAGATCGCCTGAGACGCTCAGTCCTGCATCGCAGAGCAGTTACTGTTACAGATCTGTTCCCTACACATGTATAAAAAAGACTTTTGTTAGCCTTTCCCAGAAGTGACCCCTCGTCATCCAATCGTCCAATCCAAGCAACAGTTTTTCAGTGATTGAATCTAATCAAAGCTGCTCTTCTGGAACTTAAAACTCGTTGCTCCATGCAGAGCAAGTTCACTGTTTCTTTTTTGACTGGGTTAGTTAAACCTGCTTTGTGTAGCATGTCCCCGATCTCTTACTTCAGATTGATTGATGTAACAGAGTTTTCTAACCTTGGATTTTTTAACTTCATTGGTCACATCTGCTTTCCTTAACCACTGCTTCTCCAGGTACATTGTCTATGATGTTGCACAGATTAACCTCAAGTATCTCTTGAAGATCAAGTTCAACTACCAGACATCCCTGTGGTAAAAGCCCACGTATCCAAGCCCTTTCTAGAAGACCACTGTTGCCTCCAAATGGTTTTGCTTCATTCCCTCCTGCAAAAGATGTGAACTTGAGGAGCGATGCTACTTGTAATGGTCATTTGAATGTTTTGCCACTTTACTGCTTTTTCATCAGGTTCATTAGCAGGCAGACTTTATTAGTAATACATTAGATAGTTCAATTCTGCTCTGACATGGTTATAGGATGGAAAATCACAGCTGAACAGCAACTGAAGCATAATAGATAAACCGTTACTATCTCACATTGTTGATTTTGGAAAGATATTACTGTACCTTTTAATAAGTTTAGTTATTAAGGCATATTTGCAAGTTTAGGAGCTTTGATTTGTGAGCGATCAATCTGCAGACTTGCTGATACCACTTAGTTTTCCTCAGTTAAATAGCCTCTAAAATGCATGTTTTGTAGAACGATTGGAATAAAGATCCTGTTCAAGGTTTGACATGTATATATTTGTTTGTTTCAAACGTCTTCCTTACTGAAATGAAGTTTTCTTTCTAAAAAAAAAACTACCATGCCTAGTTCTTTCTTGTGTACCTCAAATTCAATAAAAACAAAGGACTCTTTCGACGTGACTAAGCTTTTTCTTTTTTTAAAAATGCTTTTGAAAGCTCTCTTTAAATACAAAAAACGGTTTGTGTTAATTCTGAAACCTTAGGATCTTATGGCACACATTACAACACAATTAGAGTTGGTGGAGAAAACTATATTTTGGCAGATTCATTATTTAATATGCTGTACAAATTATGGTTTGTATACAATATAAAATGGTAAGAAAATGTTTTGCACCAAGTATGATACAAATAGAATTTGTTAATCTGGAACAAAGAATTTACTGAATGCTGACTTTTTTTCTCACAACAAACATTTTTTCCGCCTATTTTTTGTCATTTTTACAATGAAAACTTGACAAATATAAAGAAAATTCTTTAACGTATGTGGATAAATTTGATAAATACACTGTTTGACAAACGTTCTGGTTATTTATAGATGGTTTATTTCTCAAATTGCCCTCCAGACAGATTTCCGACCCAGAATGCATTTTGACAAGGTCTTTGAAAAAGCGGCGCGGCTAATTCAAGATGGCGGAGATGGACCAGCTGTTAGACGAGAGTGAGTAACAACACGAATTCAATGAGTATTACAGTGTAAACAAACACGAGTCCTTTAGTAATTACGTATCTAATTCGCAAACAAGTAGTGTTGCTGTAAATATAATCGATGTTGTAAATTTGGGGATGATTTAATATAGCCATTTTAGGACGCAAAGAGACACTGGTTTGACCAAGACAGCTAACGATTTTTAGCACAAGAGGCTAACTAGAGCTAAGCTGGAGTTGAACAAGTTACTTTAGCTACAGTGGATAAACAAATGCCGTTAGCTTAGCTTTGAGCTAACGTCTGCTAACCTCAGGTTGCGAACGACAATAACAAAAGGACTACTTAAGCGTTGTGGAGCACTAGCTATCTATCCATTTAAATTAGCATAGTTTCTTCAGTGTTTCTTGACAGTTCTCATATTTAAGGTTCGTTAGCGGTGGTGAACGTTACATGGTTACTCATTGTGTACTGTATGCTTTTGACAAGCTGCTGAAGGTAGTCTAGTAAAGTTAGTTGAATCTTAACACCTGGGGTGATCGATCTGAACACAGTTCATGTAATGTATATATAATTTTGTGTGTAACGTTAGCCGGTTTTGCGTTTGGTATGTGTTTGGTATAATATGTCAAGTTGATGTCACTCCCGTGCCTGACGGCTCAAACTGGGGTAAAGGCCTCGCCACTTCTGTAGCTATTTCCAGTCAACCTATGGCTGTTGTCCGTATTAAAAGGATTATTTTTTTTTTTTAAGTGGGGTTATTTAAAATCAATTCAGCATTTTGACTACTATTTTATTAATCGATTTCCTTTGCTGTCAAGGTGAAATTATTGTTATTGTACTTTCGTCAAAATTTTGCCTTTGTTTCCTATTATTATTATTTCATATTGTACGTTTGATGAAGCTTATGTTGACATTTTCCCCAGGCTCCTCAGCTGAGGCACTCGTCAGTCTTAAAGGTATGTCAGTAATTTCATTAGCTGTCTTTCAAAGTTACTTTGACTATTTCCGAAATAACAGGGGAGAGATAAAGACCATCCAACTCACATTTATTGTATACCTGTCTATTCATTCTTTGTCAATAAAGATGGATATGATTTGATTGTGTCTGTATGTGTGTTGGATCACACACAGCATTGGTTTATGGTTTCAAACTAGTCAGCAGATTTAAGTCCTTCAAAGGATTAAAGATGTGTATTACCCCCCACAATGAGAAGCTTAACACATACGTTGTTTCAACGTATTGTTAAGATGTGTTAGTGCTGCGTTATTGCTTGCATGTTATTTTTTCTTCACTGTTCATTTAAATCTATCTATGATTCAACAGTCTTTTATATGTTGTGTACTTAGAGTATTATGTGTTAATTTATTGGTTATCTTACAGAAGGGAGTTTGTCTAACACTCTGAATGAAAAGAACAGCTTCCCAAGAACTCACAACACCAGAGGACGGCATTCCTCTGTCACAATGGACACGGTAAGAAACATGATCATAGTTGAATGATACATTTGTTGACAGGATGAAGCAGACCTTCTTCTATTTATGTTTTGAGTGCTCAACCTTAGATAAGCAGACAGTTCTCTGTTAAGAATATAGTATTAATTACTATTTGTTATTTTGTGGCATAGGATAAGCACTTAATGTTTTGTGTGTGTATTCAGAATTAATTAGGGTCTCTAGATTTTCTCTTTGATAGAAGATATTTTGGAAAAATATATACATAGTTCGCATTGCAAAGACTTGCATGCATCTTGTACTAAGTTCACATGTAGCACAGAGACTAAAAATGTTTTTGTTAAGTCTTAAAAGGCATCACAGACAAAATACTTTTTGAGATGTGTTTTCATTTATACTAATAATTGAAGACCATAGTGTATTACTTTGTAATTGAAGGGTTTTATTTTTTTGCCCCCCAGGTAATAGTTTAGTCCATAGTTTCATACATTCACATCTGATGTGGATAGTCACCTGTTCTTATGCAGTTACTGAAATTAGGTTTTTGATCAGTGTATAAATGAATTGTTATTGTCAAATACATTTGACTGTGGCATTTTGTATCGGCTCCATAAGCTACCCAAAGTTCACACTTATCAGAATGTTTTTATGATTTTGATTCATGTTACCTGAGTCTAAACAGCATCCGATAGATTATCTATAAAATATTTATTACAGGAAGGAGATAACCAATGTGGTTTCTAATTTCTGTACTGCCGAAACCTTGTTCACATGCTCCTTTTATAGAGCTTTAAACCATTTATCAGTAAATATTTTGTTATGTCATTGCAAAAAGGGCACAGATGCAGCAATAGAAAGAAGATCTTTTCTTATTGAGCTACTGCTGATTGTTTTTATCATGACTGCTTTTCAGTAGTTATTGGAATAGATCTGTTGTTAGTGATGATGATGATGCTAATTTCATCTGCTTTTCCATGCCACAATAACGGTATTTGTTATATTCAACCATTCAGATCTGCTGCTACATATGCATTTCTCTTTTTCGGATCTAGGGCCTGTACTTCAAAACAGGACTAGTGTCTTAGTGGGGAACGTCAGGTTCAGCTCTGGATTTTCAGTATCACAAAGCTGATTCACGTCTTACTGTGGTGTTTCACTTTGGCATGTTATGCTTGACACTTCACCTGTCCCATAGAAGGTTAGGGATGAAGACATGTAAAAGCACCACCTCCTGGCCAATCAGTTCTTAGAAATTGAAAAGATTAGAAGACTTTGACAGACAGTAACATTTTTTACCCCATTATTAAAAGACGTATTAAAAGAATGGGTTGTAAGACATTTCCTTGATGTTTTCTGTAAGTGTGAGTGTTTCAAATGTAGTGTTTCAGTGTGTCAAATTTGTTCAGTTTTCTTAAAATGTCTGCTTTTTATATTGTTCATTACTGGATAACCACAAGCGTTTTAGAACTTTGATTGAGGAAAAAAAATTAGCTTGGAATCGTTTGTTAAAAAAAAACAATGACTGGTTAGAATTATGTTTGTAATTTGGTAAAAAGATTTTCTTTCTGAAGTGTTATATCTTTAGCTTTTTAATGTCTTTGATGACAACAAATATGCGACTTGACAACCACAGAATAGATGGGATGTAGCAAGAGTTTAAGTTGTTGGATTTATTTTGTGATCAGTTGACACAACACAGAGAGAATGACTTAACCAAACCTCTGGGGGGAGATGGTCTATGAGGCAGTGCCAGACAAACAAAATAAAACATAACAGAAACCCTCACTCAAAGTCCACGCTAAAAACGAAAGCAAACAGACACCTAGAGTGAAAGACAAGTAGAACCGACCTGTAGATCATGTTTATGGTGTATTAAATTGACCTTGACCATATTCTCCCGTTGTATTTTCTTTCTAACATTGAGCAAGAATCCTGGAACCCAGGAGCAGAGAAAGAGCAAACAAATTTTTGCTTGTGCTGTTCTTAAAGATGGCTCTTGAATATTGGCCGGTTTGAAATTGGAGTACCTGTCTAAAAAGCAGTGCTGGAATCCACAGGTTGAAACATATCTGATAAGACTTCATAGGAAAGCAGAACAAACGCACAATGCTACACCTGTAGCATATTAAATAAAGTGCACCTTAGGAATGATCAGATGTATTTGTGGCATGTTGGTCAATAAAGCAAAGTGGCCATTATTCAGCAAACCTTCAGGTTTTAGTTGTTGTTTTTTTCAATATCTTCCCATTTTGTAGAACACTATGGTCTGAATAAGAGATGGACATAATTAATCGGCAATTAATTAATCGATCGTTAAGAATTTCATAAATTATAAAAAAAATTTAATGGTTAAAGCTAATGCATCTTTAGACTGCTGCTGAAGTTGTGTGTGAGAGTATATTTTCCGGCGTAACCATTGAATGAATCCCATTTAACTGCCACAAGAGTCGCTCATCTAATAATGAAGAAAAAATGAGGAATCACACTGAGTGTTTCTACTTTCACTACATTTTTAAAATAGCCTATAAATACTGCATTTTCATATTGATGATTTATCAAAAATCAACCGTTAATTCAATTAAGACAATTTAATGAAATGCCCATCCCAAGCCTGAATGTGTCAGAACTGATGTTTAGTATAGTACTTCTATTTGAAGGTTAATGCCATTATTAAAAAGCTCTGCGTTTGTTCCTGCAGCCTACACGGAGCTCAAAGAGGAGCCGATTATTTAGAGATGAAGATGAAGCACCCCAGCAGCGTGTCCCTTCCAGATCTCCTCGGAGGAGCCAGAGGGTCAACACTACACCACAGGTACAATCTGCACTCCATGAGATGCTTAGATAAGGAATGGAGGTGGTATTTTTTTGACTCTGAAATCTTCGGATGTCAGAGCTGTTCACGATGTAGGTGTATTTTATGGTGTTCTGAAACATTGCATATTGCATCTGATGTTATAATGTTGGGATTTTAGCTTACTAACAGTGGTTTATATAGAAGACTGTCTTTATATGAAGCATAAGGACCTTTTTTTTATTTGCATCAACAGAAGGAATATTACCTTGAAAATGCATGGAACTAAAATTTATTAGAAACCCATAAAACTGCTTCTTTGTTTCATTAAAGTAATTAGCTATGAAATAAGTCCATAATTCTGCTTCTCATTTACTGCTTAAAAACTGTTCATATTAATAATATAAAACAACTTGCTTGCTGAAGAAGGTTAATGGTTATTTATTTAATTTGCTGTTTTCTATGAGACGGGTGTATCCTTTTATGACGTAACTTTTGTCTTACTAATTTCTTTGCAGAAATTTTCTAACGTTGTGACACCAGATAAGAAGGCATCGCAGAAAATAGGGCTGAGATTAAGAAACCTCCTTAAGCTACCCAAAGCTCACAAATGGTGCATCTATGAATGGTTCTATTCCAATATTGATAGGTAAAGTTTCCCTTTACCTTCCTCAAAACCATAACTTCTTATTTTGGTGAGCTGCATCTAACCTCACTTGAAGCGCATGAGTCACCATCCAGTTAAACTTAAGTTAATTTAAAAAAAAAAATAAAGTTAACCTTTTTGGTTGATTTAGTAGTTTCTTGAAATATTTTTCTTTTCTCTTCCTCCAGACCTCTTTTTGAAGGGGATAATGAATTCTGCCTGTGCCTCAAGGAGTCCTTCCCCAATCTAAAAACAAGAAAACTGACAAGGGTTGAGTGGGGCACAATCAGGAGACTAATGGGGAAACCACGACGGTACTCTATGATCTTAATTATCTTTAAACTTAATATAAAATGTATTTTATTTGCCACCTTTTTCCCTCGATTTTCCATCATAAACTTGGTTCGAAGGAATCAAAATAACTAAGGTTGCATTGTTGATGCTCCTCCGTCCCATCCAGGTGTTCATCAGCGTTCTTTGCTGAAGAGCGAACAGCATTGAGACAGAAGCGGATGAAAATCCGCCTTCTTCAGCAGAGGAAACTGTCTGATGTATCCACCTGCAAAGACCTTCCGGATGAAATTCCTTTGCCTCTCATCATTGGTACCAAAGTCACTGGTAAGATTCTGAGATGAACGTCTCCTTCTCGTGTCATATAATTATTGCAATCACACTAGTATTTTTCCTTTTTAGTTCTTTTCTGCCGTTCTTTCAATAGAGACGTGTGTAATCCAACAACAGGAACATGTTTGAATTCATCACTACTGATGAAAACACCAATAAGGATTGGTATTTTCAATGAGGATAATAAAAAATGAGGAGTGTACTGCTTGGAGACAATCAATTTTAACATTTAATGAACAACATAGTAAAGACTGAAAGATGGAATTTGAACCTTGTATGAATGCTTTGCATCCACAATGCTAGGAGATACAGAAATAGCACATCATTGCCCAATGAGGGTGGCCCGTCTGTTAAAGCAGATAAGAAAAATTCAAAGGTGCAAACTTAACACAAATTGATTCCAAGTATAAGCATTACGTTTGTGGTTGCTGCTGATGTACCACTGACCAATCAGCTCCACCCTCAGGCCAGAAGTAAAGTTATTTGTAACAGCTCTCACACTATTGTTCCATTGTTGTTATAATTCATGCTTACCATGTACTCACTGATTATTTTCTCAGTTAATTTAGACTCTCCCAGACTAGACTAGCCCAGACTCTCCCATTTCTATTTTTGATCCTTTTCAAACTACTTACTCAATACAAATTATGAAAGTAATGGCAGCAAGTCCACACATTTTAAAACATGGTTTTGTCAAATGTTGATAACCTATTTTTTCTCAAATGAATATCAAACATGGTTTCTTTTAAGCTGAAATGAAACCAAGCATTTCAGCTCAGCTTAGAAGTTATTCAGAGACGGTGGTGATCAGTGCTAAGAGGAAGCATATCAAGCAAGGTGATGGTGGTGGTCTTTTCTGTAAATGTGCAGCACTGCTTTGATTTATCATTTTCCCTTTTTCGCTCTTTTTTATTTTAGAATTAAAAAATGAAATCTTAAGTACAACAATATTTTCTTTATGTTCATCAGCTCGACTTCGCGGTGTCCACGATGGACTGTTCACGGGGCAGATCGATGCAGTTGACACCAGCGCTGCCACTTATCGTGTCACATTTGACCGCAGTGGCTTGGGAACCCACACTGTGCCTGACTATGAAGTCTTGGTATGCTCACTGCTAGCGAGTTATGCTGCTGTTTTCAATAATTGTTTTATTTTTATTCAATTAATTATTGACTCTACTGTATATAATTGTTTTCCAGAGCAATGACCCCAATGAGACCATGCCCATCTCAGCTTTTGCCCAGAAGCATCGATCAACACGCTACATGCAGAACCTCATGACTCCTCCCAGAGCGCCGTACCCGTCCGCTACCACTCCGGTCCACATGGTACCATAAACCTACATCTAAATAACTGTTCCTCCTGGTTTAATTCTAAAGGTTGAAAGCAAACAGGCAGTCAGTAATGCAGCGACGATTCCTGTTAACACACTGTCAAGTGCACATATAAAATGTGGGCACATAAAATTGTATTATACGTGTCTGTTGCTTTGGGATGTTTGTGTGTTTTATAGAACCAAAACACATTAGCAGCTGAATTTTTCATTTGATTTTATATGAACTATAGCTCTGTTTTGTTTTTAAATAACAGGACAACGATCCTCTTATGAGCCAGTCACCATGGAAGAACAAAATGTTTGGGGCTGAAGGTGATACATTGGGAGGATTTCCAATTAAATTCCTGGTCCAAGTTGTAAGTGTCAAGTGGAATACTAAATATTTGTAACCTAAAATTAAGCATTTTATATGATAAGTACTTTTTTCCCCTCCAATTTCTAGACAAGGTTGTCCAAAATCTTGATGATCAAGAAAGAGCACATCAAGAACTTGAAAGAAATGAACACAGAGGCAGAGAAACTGGTGCAGTTATTACTAAAAGTTACTAAAATCACATTTAAATCTAAGCGATGCAGACATTAAGGCTGACGTTACACTTATGTTTGCTTTTCAGAAGTCGTACTCAATGCCGATCGACTTGGACTTTCAGAAGCGATATGCCACCATCGTGGTTGAGCTGGAGCAGCTCAATAAAGACCTCAACAAAGTTCTTCATGAAGTTCAGCAGTTCTGCTGTGAAGTAAGTCAAAGAGTCGTTATTAACCTTTTAACCTTTTCAGTCTTGAGCAGCTGTGGTGGGGGGACATCAAGCCGAACATCTGCATGTTGATCACGACTCTTTATATGTCCAGCTCGCTCCTGATCAGGGTATGGTTCCAGCCGACCATCCCACAGAGCTGCGGCGGCGCTGTGAAGACGAGGCTCAGCAGATGGTGCAGCTGAGCAATACCCAGAGGGACGGACAGCTGACTGCGACAAATCCCAGCCTCACACACCTCATCTCCAGCCTCACTGCTCTACTCCTACAGATAAAGGTAGAGAATGGATTTATTAAAAGCCGTTTTTTACACTTATAACTGACCAAACACATGACAGGATTACTCTGGATGTGAGTAGTAGAAAGTTTATGGCCACTGTCATTAAAGCACTTTGTATGTGAAATATAAAGTCCTCTGGTTTGTTTCAGTGTCTGGCAGATGGTGGAGATTTAAATTCATTTGAGTTTAAATCGCTAACAGACTCCCTCAATGACATCAAGGCATCAATTGATCCCTCCAACCTCAGGTATGTGCGTTAACCATCTGTAGTCAAACTCAATTAGCCTTTTATCTTTGCATTTCATGTTAAAGCATTCAAAAGGACTAATTTTTTTTATCTCCCCTGTTTGCAGTTGCTTTCAGAATAATGTAGAGATCCATGTGGCACACATCCAGAGTGGTCTGAGCCAGCTGGGCAATCTGCATGCATTTGCTGCCAACAACACCAATGCAGTCTGAGTACCAGCATCATCCCCTCCACACACAGACATGGAAAAAAATAGGCTCATGTTGACATTGTTGATCACTGTCTTATAGTCTGAATTTGGATCGAGCTCTGTCCAGATCTCTAGCGTTTGGGTCTGATGGGATGATGTCACACATTATCACCCACCCATTTTATCTATGAAAATGTTTGTGCAACCAACTGAACACAAGCCTGACATAATCTTTAACATAAGCCACAATCCACATCTCGAAACTCAGTTATTTATTGGTTTCATGTGCCAAACATTGATCCTAACAGGTTTTATAGTTCATATTTATTTATTTTTACATAGGTTTGTATGGTGATGGAACAATATTTTGCGGTTTTTGATGTTCCCCTGTGTTTGTTTTTTGTTTTGTTGCTCCACTGATGGTAAGCACACGGGGAGGTTAAGAATGTTTTATAAAATTGTTTATTGTAGATAATTGTATTATATCTCTGATTATTAGAACTATTGTCAACATTTCTGCTATGTGTTCAGAAATGGCTTTTTGTAATTTTCTGTGCACTGAAAAGAGATTTTGGTATTTTTTATAAAGGAGAACTCTGGGGTTTTAATGCCTTTTACTCCCTAAGGTCTTAGCAATTCCACATTTGGCATGGCTGCTGCTGCAACCCCCACAAAGCCTGCATAACTGGTGTAACCCTAAAAAGTCAACAGTTCTTTCCTAGAGAATCTCCTTTTTCAGTTTTTGTAAAGTTGTATATGAGAGTGCCTCAGGGCAGTTGTAAATAATTGTTTCCTTTCTTTTATATTAAACATAATATTACTACACAGTTTTCAATTATCCATTTTTTAATTTATTCCAGATGATACCAGTTTTCTTTTTTTAAACAATCAATGGTTTTATTACCATTTTCCAATAAATACAGATATTTTTATGATTTTTATGATACATGTAGTTTCTATTCATCAACTCTTATTACAGTTAACTTCACATGAAGGCCCCAAAGCCTGCCATTGCCTCGTTTTCCCAGTCAGAATCCGAGTCGGTGACATCTTGTGCTTCGGTGGTGTGGATTGGAGAAAAATGATTGAACCTCTCCTCTGTAGCCCTTAGGTGTGGATACTGCATTTTGCATCCACTTGGTGTTGACCTGAGGAAATGACTCTGGCCTGGGATGGGAGGAATCACAACTTTCATCTCCGGTCCGATGGTTTTATTTGGTGGAAAATTGTCATACTCCACCAGAACTTTTGCACCCTGGTTGCCTGTAATGTTGGTTTCAACTTTGGTGTGATGCTCATGGTCGTTGGAGTAAAGATGGATGTTACAGCTTGGGTTGGTCAGGCCGGGCTTGTGTCGCTCCATCTGCTCAGGTGTCACTCTGGATCCTGGCTTGTCATAGATGCAGGAAGAAGAAGCGTGTTCGTAGCTGCTGGGCTTGGTTGGAACGCTGGTCCGATGAGGGTCCTCAGCACTTTGGGGCATTCCAGGCCTGAAACTATCTTCTAGTGCAAAAGCTCCTATTCTGAGCACCTCAGCACTGTGGCTGCTTTCAAAGGCTGAAAAGAAAAGCAATATATTTTTACAAAAAAGTATCTGGAAAGAAATAATACTATTTAAATCATTAAGGATATTATTAGTGAATACCTTTCTGAGGGCCCAGTCTGGACTGGACTGGGCCAAAGGGACCGCCTGCCGACACATTAGAGCTCTTTGTGGACAGTGAAGAACCGACTTGACGACGAGACTTGGCCCTTCTGTTCTGAAACCACACCTAAATGTACAAAACCATTGTGTTAAATTAGTATTTACCTCACCTTGTATTGATTAACACAACACAACAAATAATGTGGGATATTATTTTCCTTTTTTTTTTTTACCGCATTAACAATCAAAAAGGTTGATTTAAACCGCTCTTTACCTGAATTCTGGACTCTGGCAGCCCAGTTAGAGCTTCCAGCCTCTCTCTTAGGTATATGTCAGGGTATTTGGTGTCGGAGTAAACTTTCTCCAGTACTTCGATTTGTTGTTGGGTGAAATTGGTCCTCTTTCTTCTGTGCGTCAGTATCGCAACGCATTTGTCCGCTCTCGCGACTGAATTTGCGGAGTTGAAGAAGTTTGTGACATCCGAGGCTCCGTAATCTGACAACAAAAAGTGTGGAGAGACTGATGTGTAAATTACGCAAAGGACCAAATGCAACGCTTCTGTTTTGGTTACATAGATTTTTTTTTTATAATAAAAAAGGCTATGTATAAGTCAGTAATGATGAAATAAGGTCAAAGGATCCGCTTACCTGAGTTCCCCACACCGCTCATCTGCGGGGACCCTTCGTGATACATTTGGAACTGATTCACATCTCCGGAGCACATATTCCCATGAACTGCAGACATGATCCTCTACTTTCTATCTCCAGCGATTGACTGAATTCGAGACCTTTGTGGTGGCCGGGGTTAAATCCTCCGGCGATCAAAGGTGACGCTGCGTGGATGTGTGAATGGGGCAACCATCGCCGCCGACTGGCACTGCAACGGCCGCACGGACACTTCAGACGTCTGCAGGCCCGTGGAAGTGTGAACCCATCACACCTGGAGCGGCGGTGAGACCGCAGGTCTGTCTAAAGGGGTTTTAATGGAAGCCGTGGCCTCAATACACATCGGCAGAGAAAACATTTATCCGCTTTGGGATGGATAAAGCATTAATGGATGGAGCCTTCAAAGAGGAGCAGTCGGAAACTGTCTCAGCGGAAATTCTTCCAACATGGCAGAAGCTCAAAAGAGCCCAAGTGTGTTTTTTACAAGACATAAAAAAGATTTATTTTGTATAATGTGTATTAGATATAAATCTAGACTTATATATGAATTAATGCCAAAACTGCCTAGCAGACTTTATACATCACACTTTATGTGGTTGACATTTCTTAACCAAAAGTACTCTGAGGAGGATTAATGAGTCAAAACTTTGCATGAATAATTTTGTGATTTGGGTGTAAAAAGACAGTAAGACAGTTGGGTGTAGTAAGACAGTTACCGATTACACCAGGTAGGCCCAAAGGAGTGTTTTTCAGCCTTTTTTGGGCCAAGGTAGTTTTTTTCCATAGAAAAATTTTAAGGCACACCATACACAGAAAATGTTCAAAATGAAACCCTGTAGCCTCTATCAATTACATGAAGTCCTTCTTGTCAATGTTTCTTGGATAGAAGTCAAATATTGGGCATATTATTTGCAGATATCAATTTATTCATCTTTAAAACATGTTTTTTAGACAAATTAAATGGAAGTAGATAATTTCCCATGGCACACCTGACAATCTCTCAAGGCACACTAGTGTTCCACAGCACAGTGGTTGAAAAACACTGCCCTAAAGTAACCATATAGCCTAGTTCATCTCAAAATATATCAAGATCCAATCATTATGCTGCAGATTAAGCAAGGGGTTTGTAGTTTTATTACATTTGAACTACTGCATTAGTCATTGATTGCAATAAAGATACTAAGTTATGTTTTTTGGGGGGGAAGGAGATCTCTGATCTATTTGGAGGAAGGTTCAAAGAGTCTTCATGATCCCTTTTGGGTACTTTACTATACAAGCAGTGAAAACAATCAGTGCAACAATCCAACACAATCTACAGTGAATCAAAAGGATGATCATAGTAAATAAAAACAGAAACTTTATGTACTTGTTTAACAGAGAAACAAAAAAACCTATTTGTTCTACTCTTTGAAAGGATGTATCTGCACCTTGTTGGAAGCTGAACTCTCCAATAAAACTCTTACATCCAAACCCTCAGGTCAGTTTGTTCAGACCAGAATCCAGACTTAACATGGAGAAGCAGCGTTTACTACGACATGTACAACAAACTGCCAGTGGTAAATAAACTTTCACTTTAAATCCAGGTTTAAAACACTTTTCTCTGGCATCTATGCATAAATCCCTTATGTAAAGTACTTTGAATTGTACATGAAATGTGCTACACAAATTGACTTACTTTGCCTGAGCAGTCTGATTTAGTACAGGGCTGAGAGGTAGTTCAGGTTAATCCCTGTCATTTTTCTACAAAGTCTCACAATTGCCTAAAAATCTGTTTTTAATTTTGAGAGAAGGGGGGCAAGAGAAAACTTTGCTTCCTGCCATCTTTCACCAACTACAAAGTTATTCGCAATACGCAAACCTTACAAAAGTACCAAAGGTGTGGGCCTTTATTACTGAAGGGTCACTTCCATTTGAGTCAGTGGGGGATCAAGTCAAGAGGTCAGGTAGCACCTCAGACAGGCTAATGTGTTTCCATGTGTTTAGACAAGATTTGCAAACACTTTTACGATTTATTCATTTATTTGTAATAATTCGCAGTATTTTAGATGCTTTTGTTATTAAATATATGTCACATTTTAACTCAGTTTAACTTCTTCTGTGGAGGACTTCTTCCTATAGATTAAAAGTCTGAATGATTCTCTGGCTCTCCATAGCCACACAATATGTACGATTGGGCTTTTCTTGGGTCAAGTGACTAGAGAAGACTGTAAATTTGGGGCAATACTTATATAGGCAATCAAAATTTAACTTTCCCAACAATAGCAGAGACTTGTATGCAGAGAACACTAGTGTCCTTCTGTGGAAATAAACTTGATTCTGGGAAATTATTTGACTGCTGCTATGCCATTTCACATCAGCATTAGCACTTGTTGATCTCTGTACTTGCAGCTTTGTTCAGGTAGGATGTGCTTATTGGTTAAGATATTCACAGTTCATAGGTTGCTCTGTCTGAGGCCCCTAATTGGGTATTGTCTCTGAGCACAGACCAGATTGCTATGCAAAAATCAGGGTGTTGAAGTTCCTGCTCTTTTGTGCCTGTCAGTGACAGTTCCTCTGAGAGCTGTGGCTCATGAAATGGACAATTTGCTCCTCATGCACTGATCCACAGAGACACATCAGGGGCAATGAAAAATAGGTCAGCACTGTGGTTGTTGGAGAATTTGTATGCAGTTTTGCCTTCAGCATTAGTGTCAAGTCATTATTTTTATATTGGAAAAGGAAAATATGACTTTCCTTTCAAAGACGTAGCCTTTTGTGATATGCAGTCCAGAGCACAGCTAGAAAAGATGCACTTCAAACAGTTAAGGTATTTAGGGATTAACATGAGCCACTTCAAGTGAACAGCTGCTAATGAATCCAAAAGCAAATTTTTTTGCACCATTAAAGACCAAGAAACCAATAGTTTGACTGGCCATATAGATTTCCTCCAATGACAGACAGGTAAATGACCCTTACAAGTTTGCAAATATGTGTTAAAATGAAAGCTTTTTTGTGTATTTGAGAGATACAGTATTTCATGGAGCCTCAATCCATGTATGTACTTTCCTAACAAAATTGTGCTCTCAATCATTTTAGTGTGCTTTTTAAATCCCATTTTCCATGTAGAAAATAATTGTCATGCATTGCAGCATCATATAATGTTTAGGATGAATAAAGTGGAATTGGCCTCAATCCAGCATTGGACAAGCTATGATTTATCTTTTTTTAAAGAGTATGAAAAATCTGTAGTCAAGACGAAAACTGAAGATAAATGTTTATTATTATTAATATTTTTATTATTTAGAAAAATGTCCTGTTACTAGGCCTAAATAAAAAAAAGTAGCATGTGCATCCTTTCTCATTTAGGCCCCCAAGCCAGTAGCCTAAGTTTGCTCAATAATAAAATAATGGCCAATTAAAATAAAATTACGATGTTTTCCCTTGTCTAATGATATTGCTTTTTTATACTGTTCATTTCCAGGTGGTATCTATCACTAGATAAACGCCGGGTGCTTTTATGCCTTTAGTTTTGCGACTATCTGAACTTCACTGAACTATATTCTATATATTGTTTAGACGTAGTTATTTATTTGGAGAGAAGAAGAAGAAACGGAACTTCCTGTAAATCTGAACGGAAGTAGGTACGTGGCTGCTTCAGCTGACAGTCTACATGATGGCGACAGAGGTTCAGAGCGGCGACCTCGACAGTGCTACGTCCAGCCGGCTCGAAGTTTCCATCGATGGCCTCACCCTCAGCCCAGACTCGGAGGGTGAGCAGAGCCAAGTCGAAGAGCCGGAGCCGGTACCTTCGGAACCTGGGACCGATAAGCCGGGTGCCGATGGGTGCGAAGATGGAGAGACTGCCAAATCTTCGATAGAGGGGAACTGGGGCTTTCCTTTGCAAGAGCTGTATGGAATGGCCCTTAGATTTTTCAAAGGTATTTCACGTTTGTTATAATCGAATAACTTTAAAGCAGAAAAACGATAAGTTAACGAACCACGTTTATTATTGTAAGCCCATTGGCTGAGGTTAGCAGGTTGCTAATATTAGCCGCTAGCTGTCACAACCAGGGCTGCCCCTGTCAGACGCAATATTCTATTAGCTTCCTAGCTAATCAGTAGCCGACTCTGCTAACGAGTCTGTTAGCCGGCCATTCAACGGTAAAACAAGCACGACACTCCCGAGTTGACAGTTTGTACCTACATAAGTTTTGAGGACACATCAATCAGGTTGATTTTCTGTGTTTTTTCTGTTCTGAATATTTCAGTAGCGAAACCCAAATCACGCGACTCTTCCATCCATTGGAGCAGGAAGTTAGACATGCTAACTGAATGTGTTGGCTCTCAATCATTTGTTTGGGAGCTTTAAACACGCCCTTCAACTACTGCAGCTGAGCAGAGCCTGCATAGCTGCAAGGGTTATCTGATTAAGTGAATGATGAGTTCCTGCTCTGCTGGAGGAAATGTTTCTGGGGACAAAACTGGGTCCATGTAACCCCCTTTAAATGAGTTCAGTGATGCTTTGAAACATAATTTAGAGCATCTTACAGTCGTGTGATTACTAGGTTTTTTTTACAGCCAAGTTTAACTTCAAATTAACACAAAATATGGTTTCAAAATTCGTGATTTACTTTGCACGTCTACATAAATATCTAGTTTCCAATATTAACTGAATTCATTTCATTTTCATAGCTCGAATAATGTGGTCGTGCAGGTTTTATCTGATTACTCCACTTGCGCATAAAACGGGTTTATATCTGGTTTCCTCGCTATGAGGTAATAATCTGAGCTTTGTGTTTCTTGCCAGTGTGTGAGTCATCGTTAGCCTGTTTGTTTGAACTCATTTACCATAGAAGGTGTGTGCTTATTGTCAGTACTCTAGTATAATCACCATTTGTGACGGTTACTGATTTTTAGTATAATATTCACACATGTCTTTTAAGTTGTGTACACTTTTCACTTTTGTTTGTTTACACAAAATCATTAGTATTTAGAGGTGTGTTTTTGTTATGGTAGGCTTAAAAGTACAGGATAGATAAACAGATGCAAACACAATTTCCTCATATTCCTTCTTTCAGAGAAAGATGGCAAGGCCTTCCATCCAACCTATGAGGAGAAGCTTCGACTGGTGGCTCTGCACAAACAGGTGTCACTAGGCCCTTATAATCCTGATGCTTCACCGGAGGTTGGCTTTTTTGATGTCCTTGGCAATGACCGCAGGTAAACCCACCAAATAACTTTACTTTCCTGTGAGCATGTGGACTTCTTGCTTGGGTTTTCACTCATAAACAACTAGTGCAGGGTTTTTAACAGTTAATGGGTCCATCTTATGTTTAATGTTCACAAATCTTATTCTTTTTCAATTTAGGTGTTCAGAATGTTTATATTGAAACACATTATATAATAATATTATTAACTGGTTTATTTAACTTTATCCCTATCTTGCAGGAAAGAGTGGGGCTCTCTGGGTAATATGGAGAAGGAGGAGGCTATGGTGGAATTTGTTAAGCTACTCAACAAGTGCTGTAACCTCTTTGCTCCATACGTAACATCACACAAGATTGAAAGGGAGGAGCAAGAAAGGAAAAGGTAAGATGCTCTGATTTCTTTCCCCTGAGGGAGATCCCTCTTCTTCAGTGTCTAAATGTAGACCTGGGAATTCCTATGTTCTATATGTAGCCATAAAAGCCATAAAGCAGCATTTTAGTTTGGGTTTTTAGATCAAATGTGGTATCCCTAGGCTCTTGTTTATACTGTTCTTTATAGCTGAATACTTGTACATATATCACATTTTATCTGTTTTTTCTTTGCCATTTATCAGGAAAGAAGAGGAGGAGCGTTTGAGGCAAGAGGAAGAGGAGAGGGAGCGACAGAGGCAGGAGGAGGAGAGACGGAGGCTTGAGGAAGAGGAAAGGCTGAGAAGAGAGGAAGAGGAGAGGAGGCAGGCAGAGGAGGAGAGGCTACGGATTGAGCAGCAGAAGTATGTGTGTCACTGAGCAATGTTTGTGCAGTATCAGGTTTAGACTTCAGCTTGATGTCTACGTCATTGTCAACACTGACATTTACAGGTGATAACAGGGTCATTATTTTTCTAAGCCCGGACAGTAGTATTTAACACTTAATGAGTCATTGCGAGGCTGAATTGTAACCTGAAGAGGAAAGCCTCACTATAATTTCTATATAACAAACCTGAAATGATTGTTTTATCTGTTTCCTGGATGGTTATGCTCACTACCAATGTGGACATCCTTTTTTTATACTTTAACCAGACAACAGATTATGGCAGCATTGAATGCTCAGACGGCTGTGCAGTTTCAACAATATGCTGCACAGCAGTACCCCAACAGCCCAGAGCAACAGCTGGGCCTCATCCGTCAGCTCCAGGAGCAGCACTACCAGCAGTACATGCAGCAGCTCTACCAGGTCCAGCTGGCCCAGCAGCAGGTAGGATCTGTTTTTTTTTTTTTTTTTTAATCACTTTTTTGGTTTTTGATTTTTTCTTACAAGGAGCAAGGCTACAATTTTAGTGACAAGGTAATATTAACTGAACTTACATTGACAGGACAAATACAATAAATAATAATGATGATTTAAAACAAAAAAAGAGAAACAACCACACAGATGGAAATTAAAACAACAAAAATAAATAGAATAAATACAATATTTTATTAACATGTGAAAAAATATAAATGACTCAAATACAACTTGCAATAGTTGGAAATACCTTGAGAGACCCCCAATATCATGACTGCAGATAGATGAGGCCAGGCCCAGTTCTAAAGCAGGATTAGTCAACACGGTGTGTTGGCAAGTTTTCAAAATATATTAGAAAAGAGGGAATGTATTGGAGTTGTATTTATGAAGTTTATAAGGGGTGATACACAGCTGAAGTAGAAAGTTGAACTGTATCAGCCTATACCGAGGATTTAAAGTAGAGGTAACCGCAAGGGATGTCGTCTACAGAAAAAAAAACAAACTGGCTGGTTTATTTCATTTGTTTAGTTTTGGTGTTGATCTCGCACCACTCTTGTCCTGTCTCAGGCGGCCTTACAGAAGCAGCAGCTACAGCAGCAGGCTGATTCAACGATGCAGGGCACCTTGGAAACTAGCAGCTTTAACAGCGGGGAGCCCATCCCCGTCTCTGCTGCAGGACCACTGTACGCCGCCTCACCGCTCACAAGCGAGGAAGCTCCCACTGTCAACGGAGGCCAGTCAGACTCTTACTCGGAGAGCTTGGACCGAGAGCCGGAGCCGGAGCCAGCCGAGGAGTTGTCAGAGAACGGCCCTTTATTAGGTTGGTGAACTGCGGTTTTGTTTGTCTTGTGGAAACAACAGAACTGCTGAAGTGGTTCTTGTGCAGAAAGAGAGACCTTTTCCTTGTTCAGCTCAGGGCTGCGAGGCAGAAGGGGAGAGCTCTCTGTCAGACAAGCCTGAAACCTGAGTCCTATCAGCTGTGTCCTTGTTAATGTGACCCGGAGGACCAGGAGAAGAAGTGGAACACGTGATACCTGATAATGTGCTAGTTTAGGTGTAATCCAGCCACATGTTCTGCTAGAAGCAATTAACAAGGTCTTGTTTCACAACTGGCCAAATCTATGGCCAAATTATGACTGATATAAGATGAGACCATATTAAAATGTTGGATGGATAGAATGGGCTGAATAGCTGTGTTTGGAAAACCAGATCTTTGACAGAAGAACACATGAGGTTTCTCTTTGATCTCACAAACAGACAATTGAACTCATCTGGTTGCATGCTTTTTGTTGAGCTAGTCTGGGATTCAGTCTGTAAACGTTAGCTGCAAATAATTTATAAGTAAGTAATTTCTAAGTATATTTTGTATTTTTTCAGTAATTGAGATTTCAGATTAAGCAAATTTCTATGATTGTGAACCGTCTCTTGTTCCCTCATCCCAGCAGACTCCCCACCAGTGATCGCTGCTCCTTCTATGTGGACACGGCCTCAGATCAAGGACTTCAAAGAGAAAATCCGGCAGGACGCAGACAGTGTGATCACTGTGGGCCGTGGCGAGGTGGTGACGGTGCGCGTCCCCACGCACGAGGAGGGCTCTTACCTGTTCTGGGAGTTTGCCACAGACTATTATGACATCGGCTTTGGGGTATTCTTTGAGTGGACAGACGCTGCTTCTGCTTCGGTCAGTGTGCACGTGTCCGAGTCCAGCGACGAGGACGAGGATGATGAAGGTGAGGGATTCCTCCCAAAGATGTGACTTTTTTGTTATTTGTCTAAGATATGGCTGATATTTTTATCCCATTCTTACTTCAGAAAGAGCTGCAAGATTATTAGCTTCTAAAGAGGAGTGAATAGTTTTCCTATTAATATTTTATGCTTGTGTTGAATGTGTGAATAGTAAAAAGCATGCACTAACTCCACCCATAGTAGTTGAGATACTTCGCATTGATTGTCAGAAATCAGCTGTTGTTAAAGTAAAGATGGACGCTATCAGTTACAGTTGAGCTGCAAGTCACATTGTGCAGATAGATTGATTTGGATGAATTCATGAGCTCTTGTATTTTATAAATATATTAAATATAAGATTATATTATAAATATTATAAATCTATTATAAATTACATTATAAGTTCTATAATAAATATTTAATATTGTATTTCAATGTTTTATATATTTATAACATAAATATATTTTATATATTTTAATATAATTTAATATATTTTTAATTTTAATATATTTAATGTAAATATTGAATACATATTATAAATATTGTAAACATATTAAATAAAATAAATCCTGTGTTTTATAAATTAGCTCTTATATTTAATATTTGTTTTTTCCTAATGAAACTCACCTTTAATTTCCTCAAATACAAAGACTTTTTTATATTCTGAGATGAGCTGACCTTCAGCTACTCATAAAACTTCATCAGATTCAACACTGGAGTTGGGTACATCTGCAGAGTTGTAGTCATTAGGGTTGGGTATCGGTATCAGTACCCATACCACTCTAAAATACTTGTACTAGTACATGATGAAGTCGATGGATAACAGGAATCGATCCCAATTTATTACGCACAATGTTTATTTTCACTTGAATTTTTAGTTATTTTTTCATTTTTCTTTATATTTTATTTATTAATGGGTTGTTTTTTCTAAAAAGCAGAGAAGAAAATACAACCTGTCTTTCAATACAGTGCATTTTTTTAGTGTGTTGGTACTCGGTATCGGGAAATACTTAAATTCAAGTATATGTATCATATTGGTTTGGAAAAAAATGGTATTGTTGCATCCCTAGCTGTCATGGAAATGATGAGATCTACTGGTGACGAACCCATTTTCCTATGCGTTTCGTCTCACCAGCATGTTGGGTTGCTCTGTCGCCCACAGGTGATCCTCCCACGGAAGAGGAGAAGGCAAAGAAGGAGGCAGGGAAGCCTCAGGTGGATGAGATTGTGCCGGTGTACCGGCGGGACTGTCACGAGGAGGTGTACGCCGGCAGCCACCAATACCCCGGCCGTGGAGTGTACCTGCTCAAGTTTGACAACTCCTATTCACTCTGGCGCTCCAAGAGTGTTTACTACAGAGTCTATTACACCAGATAAGCCTGACTACAGACATGGTGGGAGCTAAGGGGAGTGTATCTTTGTGTGTGTGTGTTTGTAGGTGGAAATGTAAGTGAAGGCAGCCTGTGTGTGTGTGTGTGTGTGTGTGGAAAAAAAAGTGAGCAGTTCTGGACAAATAACACCAGAGGGTGACAAAGAGACATCTGGAACCCTTATCTGGAGACTGGACTAATAGGTATGTTGTGTGTGTGTGTGTGTGTACGTGTGATCCAAGTTGCACCCTTGCTACATCCTGTCATTGAGCCCTTGGAAGAGGAGCGTGCACTCCTTTTTGTAAATTCATCACCTGTCCTTGCTGCACTCGTATACAGCAAGCTGTAGGACTGTGCTCTTAAATTGTAATCCCCTCTGCCCAAAAGCTCCTCTTCCATGACCACCTTGGCCCTGAACAGTGGCCTCGTGGCTGCTTCTGTCCCGGCTGACTCTCATAACCATAAATGGAAACTTGGCAAGTCCAACACTGTGAGCCAAAGTTTCCCGCTTGGTGGAAATCGTGGTTGTTGATCCTCACCAGAACATGCTCATTGTTGGAAGTCTACTTTTCTTGCAGATGTGCTTCATAACACTATGCCTTTTACGCAGAGATCTTCTGACGTTCGCTTATGACACATTAAAACACCAATGTACGCAAACTTAATCGTCCCTTTTATTGTAAACCAGTAGTGTGCTAATCCTTGCATAGCCATTTGAAGATATGAAAGGACTGATTAAGAACAGCAGCTGTCTTTTTGTCTGTTTTCTCCACGCAAATGGTCTGTTTCTTACCTTTTACGACTTGATAGTCTGACAGGCAGAATGCACCATGGGTAAGTTTCTTTTCTTGAGTCGACTGCCACAAATGTGAAGGACAGGTAGGATGTCGTTGAGCCATGCGGTTGTCCGTGTGGTCGAATATGGTTGTGGTGCTTCTGGCTTTGTCAACAATCTGATTGCAGTACAGATGTTTACAATCAGATTCCTTAAAAATAGATGTTCAAATGTTTCTTTTTATTTGTGTTTGTTTGAGTAACAGGCAGTTTCTGTTTCACTGCCTGTTGCCCCATCCCACAGAATACTTTAAAATGCTTTGTTCATCAGTTCTCTGAAGAATCACAAGGAGGCGCTGATATTCCTATTTTTGGGAGGTTTACTCTTCTCTGTTATCTGTTTCAGAGTTGCTGTATTGAGTTACGCCACACAAGTGAATAAAAATCCACTAACATCCATGTTTTGCAGGTCATGACACACTGTTACATCTGCGCAACGTTCAGAAAATCCTTATTGCAGAAATGCTGAGTTCCGTTTTTGTTTCTTGTATGAATTGCCTCATGTTGTCACCGACATCTCGAATATTGTGAATAAACTGAGGTGACTTAAACTTGTGTCCTAGGTGACATGTTTTTTTTTGCTAATTTAATTGTGACGTGCAGATGTACGCTTCCTTCTCCAAACCTTTGGTGTCACAATTCTCTTCATTTCTACACACATGTACATTGTCAGCTGTGCTGTATGGACTGAACTGCACCGAGAAGGGTTCTTCAGTGTGGAATGTGCTCCTTTTTTGTATCTGTCTGTAAAATCCATGAAAGCTAAAATGACTGAGTTGGAATATCTTGGAGATCATGTTTCCCTATAAGTCTCTTTCCTGAGTGTCAGATATTCACTTGATTGCGGACTTGCGACTCTAATCAATGAGTTGTGTGGTAAACTGTCCCCAGCTGTGATTTCACTGCACCATTAATTTCAACAGTCTCTTTTCCTTGAGTTTGTTATTGCTCACCAAAGGGTTTGACTTGCTCAAGCCTTGTGTATAAATAATTTTATGAATGACTTTGTGTGGGTTTTAGATGTGGAAGGCTATGGTTTTGCAAATCAATGCACTGTATAATGAGGTGAAAGAGATTCCGTTTTATCCCAGATAAAAGTCCCTAACTTGATGGAAGTATGAAACTGTAAAACTCTTGACACAAGAGAGAAGCTCATCTTTTTTGTATGGTTTGAATCTTTTTTGTTTTTGGAACTCTTATAAATCTTTTTTTGGGCATATATTTAATCTTGATTAAATTTATCTTCGTCTCCAGCACTTGTATTGTTTGGTTTTTTTTACTTTTGGTCAAGCTTTAACTACAAAGTATCCAACTTTCATTTACGTACTAAGAGAATTACAGGTGTGACAAGTTTTTTTTTTTTTTTTTTTTTTAAACCCAACATACAGGTGAATATAATTGAACGAGTGAATACGCAGTTCAGGAGTGCAGCATGACGGTGTGGGTCTTTGTTTTTTTCCACAAATTAGCCTTTTTTCAGAAAACATTACACAGTAGAGTTGGTGAGAAAAATAAAGAATGGAACGACTGAACACAATCAGGCATTTTCCTTTGTGTCCCTTAACTGTGTCATCCTCACGCTGCTTTCCTGTCACACATTTTCTGCTGAAGGAAGGACATATGTGGGTGATTGTCATGTGTAACAGGAAAGATCAACTTTGTCCTTTGTTTTCGGTGACTCACATTTTATGTCACAACATTCAGACCACAGTGCTCTTAGGAGTAGTTGCATCAGCCTTTTCGTCTTTGTTTTTATTAAATATTGTGTAACCTGTCAAACTGTTGCCACAGATTACATTCCTGTTTAAGAGGAATTTGAAAACTTCCAGTCGGCAGAGAAATATGAAAATCTGATGGTAAAGTCTTGCCTGGATCGCAGGGCGGGACCATTTAAGCTGCAATGTTTTTTTCTGACACCAGGGGGAGAAATGGATGATATAATTTTCTATCCAGAAAGCTTTACTTAGTAATAATTGTAAGAATTTCTGACCTGTGTGTGTGTTTTCACTCACCTTGAAGCACAGCTGCTTTCAATAATGAGCTAAATGTTACGATTAACACCTTCACTTTCCTCATTGTGTGAAGTTTTCAAAAAAATTTTATTCAGCAATGGGAATGTCTGAAGTTGGACTCAATAAAGGACCAGGGCAAACGCCTCTTTCACACATACAGTGAGAGAAAACATAAATCAGAGACAATTGTCCCAAGACTTCATCCTGTGAGTATTTTAAAAGGTATGAAAACAAAAAAAAGCCAGTTTATCCTGTCTAGTGACTATGTCGACCCAGGCTGAACTAAAGTGGATAAAAAAATGGAAATAGGCTATGCCAGGAATTTTTTGGAATTATAATAGTGATCTATCGAGAGCTGTATGCAGGTGTAACTGCCTACTGAAATATCAGTAATAATATTTTCCAAGTTTAACAGTCACATATCTGCCAGAGTACATCACAATCATGCTCTAATACCAGTTGAAATCACTGTCAGCTACAAAAACCTGGTACTGGTTACAAACTAGCTTATATTAAGAAAAAAAATCAGTGTTTTATTTGCACTACTCATAAAGTTAGTGTTATTCAACTTGTTGGATTAGGTCAGAATCTAACTGCACTTTAATCTTTTTACATGTACATTTAATTTGACGCTCTCTAAACTTCTGAATGCACATGCACTGTTTGGTGATAGGCAAGGCAAGTTTATCTATATAGCACTTTTCAGGTTCAAGACAATTCAAAGTGCTTAAAGTATTAAAATACTTGGAGAGAAGAGCATGTTCTGCCATAACATAACCAAAACAAAAGTGTCTGAACAATGAACATGTCACTAAATGTCCTGGTTCAACTATGTTTTATGTTAATAGTCCTCTTCATAACACTGTTCATATTTCATATTACAAGTTGACATTTTATGATGCACCAACTACTACTGTTAGCTTTTATTAATTCTTTGAGATGAAGGAATTATTTCATGATTATACTTAAATGTCCAACATTCATGTTTTACAATCACTGTAGCAGAAATTTTTCAAAATGGATTTCACCAGCTTGGAAAGATATTTTTAATTTAGTCTCTATATTGAATGTTGACACTGAAGAAAATTTAAAAAAGGGCTACATATTATGCTTTTAATGCAATACATTTTATTTGGAAAATGATATAATATTCTCCTAGATAAAACATTTTGTATGTTTTTAAAGTAAAAAAAACTTATGACAGTTATCCATCTAATAACATGGTGGCTTCAATATAAGGAATATAAGAAAATAAGACAATATGCTGGAAAGTTGTCTTATTCAGGCAATTTAACATAAAAGATAAAACCAATACATTCTATGTACTAAGTACAGATGCAAGAGTTTAATTCAGAGACTGACATTTACAGAAATGCATGCACTTTTCCAGGATTTTCAAGTGGCCACTCAGATGGCTCCGTTTGTGATTTTCATTAGTTGTCCATCATAATCGTCAATATTAAAAGAAATAAAGACTTGAAATAAATCAGTCTGTGGGGAATGAACATATACATGATACAAGTTTAAATTTTTGAGTGGAATTTCTGATACAAATCAACTTTTTCCATGATATTCTAATTGAAGACATAATAAACTCCCAGTGTATTTGCTACTGTCCCGGTGTCTCGTGGGTCTGATTCACGGACCGTGTTCCGCCTGTGCAGAAATCCGCTCCATGTTTTGTGCTTCACCTCGGAGAAAAGCAGGTAAACTCCTCTGTGTAGCTGGCTCCAGCTCCAGTCGTCGCTACAGGTGGTTGAAGTATACTCCGGGTTTTATTGGCGCTTTCCCCCACTTTTCCTGGCTTTTTCCCTCCCCTCCAGCCTTCGTCGTGTCTGGCTGGATTTGAATAGACCATGAGAGGCAACGTCTCCGGTGTACAGCGGCGCAAAGTCCCATGCTCTGAAAAACAAAAAGATATGGCGGGATTGCGGGAATTTACTGCTTCGAAAACGATATGCATACCAGGAACGGAGATTTACTTGGCTTTATTTTAAAGCGGCGAGGTGTTTCTTTTTGGTTGTGACTAGTTTTCGCTCCCGCTGAAGTTATTGGTATGATTTGAATATGCCCTTTCATCAGAGGACTGTTGAGCCGCGGCGCGTGAGTCGGTTATCGGCGTGGGATGGCTGGAAACCCAGGGAAGAAGCCGGCAGACGCAAACTGCGGAAGCCCGTCTTATTTTCCGCCTTGGACGAGGTCAGCTGTCACACACTGACCAGCATGATTCACCAACTTTCTGACCTTTCTCGGCATGCAAGCGACATCTTCCTGGGCATTGAGATGGAGGCAGGGATGGTGTTCAGGAGGTCCTGCAGGATTCAGGGGCGCCTGCACATCCTGCAGAACCAAATCTGCAAGTTGGACCCAAAGAAAATCAAAATCCGTAAGTTTTCCAAACTGTTTACCTTTTTAAATATTGTTGTAAAACCCTCAAACAGGCACTAGACGTTTTTGTTAGGTCCATGTGGATGAAAATTATGAACTAGTTTATTTTATAAATGGTTAAACAAAGAATAAGATTAAATCTGAATAGAAAAACAGGGTTTTGGGGACTTGGATATAGTAGAGGCAGGTGCCATCTTATTCAGGACTAAGGCTGTTATTTAATTACACAGTCACTGCTGAGAGGTGCTGGTCACATCCAAGGTGATTGCCATCTTTTGTCCATTGACATAGAGAGGAGTGGCTGCTGTCCCCTCAGCACATGGCCCTTATATGTTAATAGAGTCATTGTGGCCTGTCTGAAATGATGGATCTCCTCTCAACATATTGACCATCTGCGTTAGGTCTTCAAAGGAGAATGAGATCACAGAAAGCCTCACAAAGCCTCCTTTTTCCTTCTTCATGTATTATTGCTGCTTTTAAGGTTGTAAACAAAGTTTGCCAACAGTTGGGAAGATGGAAAATCAATTTCTTGACTAGATGTTTATTTGTTTGGCCTGTCATTAGCTCCTTGTGGTTTCATAGGGGTTATATATTAACTCAGACATTGGCTTGTACTACAGTTAGATAGATTCAGATACATATATAATTTTATCTGCGTAGATGGAGATCTAAAGTGGAGCCTTTTAGACAATCATTTCCTTTTTTACAGGTTGTTTTGTGCCGGGCAGTTATGGGATCATGTTTCTCACTGTTTCCGGCACTAATCTTTGTTTATCTAATTGGCCTCCAAAGTATGTTGCAAAATAGGGTTTGAAAAGACCAGCCCAAAATTCCTCTGAACATCAGCACAAGAAGAGGGTTTCACTTCTGAGTCATTGACTTTTGTGTCTGTTTTTATTGTCTTTCCTACATTTGATCTGTCTGTCCACCCAGTTTCAGGTCAATCTGTGACTCACACAAACTCTAAACTAGTTGTGGGAAAGCGATAAGCCGAACAGACTGGTCCCAGACATGACTGAAGTGATGTATGATAAGCAATAGATTGAAGACACACATGGAGTGATGAGGTTACCTCTTCATGACAGCTTCCACACGTTAAACTAGTCCTCTGGATTGTTGCACATCATGACTCTTTAGCTTTTACTATTTCTAAACCGTTGAGGTTTCGATCCAGTTGCACAGTTTGTTCCCTTTAAGTCAGTCATTCAGTCACAGTCATGTAATGCTGCAGCTGAGGACAAGGTGTGAGAAAGGGAGCAGGAATGCGGTGTGTTATGTTGTGATCCACAGCTGCCAGCTCACACATGGCCCAGAGCAAAGTCCTGGATGCACAGAAGCACTGACTTTAAATTTATTACGACACAGACCTGTCAGCTTGACTAAGTCTTTCCACACGTAAAAACACCTGCCTTCTGAGGTGCCCTTCAGCATTACTTCAGGAAGAGAGTTTTTTGTTTGAATGAGGAACAGCTCGTGGGGAGGCTTTGAATGGATATTTGAATGGTTACTGTGTAACTGGTTTGACTGCATGAAGCAAAGATTTGTTGTAGTATTTCAGAGCTAAAGCGTTACTGTTACTGATTTACAGCAGTACTTAAGTTTTGTGTGTAATGAAGGTTTGAACTTCAAATCCTCAATAAGACCTAAACTGTTGCCTTTGGGAAGCACGGGCTACCCCGCTGGGATAAATACACTAGATTACATAATTTTATCAGCTTACAGTTTGCATGTAAATGTTTAACAGCAGCTGGTCACTGTTGTCTGCTACTGCTGTGGGTCTAACCTCAGCACAGAGACGGATCATGTTACTGGTGAGGGGCAACACGAGGGGCCCTTTTTTTGCTAGAAGGTTGCCAAAAGGAGTGTGTGATTGTCTGTATGTCCGTAAACTCAACGTAATCAGGGGGTGTTTGAACAGGAATGAGATGAGAAAACGGGATTTCCTGCTTGTGTGTGTTTTCTTAGCATTAATCCATTTTTGCTGATGTAGTGGTCATCAGGGCAAAGTTCAGAGGTTATTCCTTCAAGCATCAGTGGGGGGGACACCTGACACGCCGAGTCAAGAGTTTAAACAAAGTCTGTGCCTGGATTTCTGGGGTTGTGTCAGTTTGTCTCGAGTATTTCTTGTGCCACACCCTGGGTGTTTTCAATTGGATGAATGATTAATGATATTAAGAAAATTGGGAGAGAACTTAGTGCACATACTGGAAATGAATTCATGTTGCAAAACATGTGAGTGGAAATTTTTGATCTTCATGAATGTTTGCAGTAAAGAGTGTGTTGATTTGAATTAATCATATAATACAGTAGACACAATAGTCAAGCATATGTAACTATCATATATCATATAGTTTATAGGTTTATACTTTCTTGCATTCATTTCATTGTCAGTAATTATTAACTAGATATTTAAGTAACAGTCTATAGAGCCATATTAAAGCTTACAATACATAGGTGTACTCTCTTAGTTCCCTTGGTAGATGTAGCTTCAAGATTTAGTAGTCAAGATATCACTTCAGTGCTCTTAGTGTGTCCAAAACAATCATTATTTTTTTCCACTTTTTATCTGCTTCTATTTTAATATGGTCAATGTAGGACTCTCAACTCTCATTTTTTCCCGATGAATAGTTCAGGGTTAGGGTGGAGGAGACTTTCCAACAAAGAAACAATTAAATGAAACCAGCTACTCCTTTTTAGAGGATGAGTTGAAAGCTGCTGTTAAGCATTGATATTAACAAAAGAATGTCTATCCCTGCAGTTTAGTATAAATTTTACAGTTTGTTCTTTCTGGATGGCGGATGCAGGAACATGTCAATCCAAATGTTGATAAATAGCGGTGAAGGGGCGGAAAGTACTTGTGGATGTTTTTTATAGATTCTTTCACTCTTTAGTTTTTAACTGTGTGGACTGGAGCCACGTCTTTAGCTGAGTGATAAGTGTTATACGTGTCTCTGTGACCTTAAGGTGCTGTGATGATGCCCCGTGTAATATCTGAGTTATGGCTGTTTGATGATCTTCCAGCTGCTGCGGTTGGATGTGGTATTTCTGTCCTTCGTGTCTGCCTCCCGTTGTATCTTGTGGTGAACTCTGAGGTGGTTAGAGGCTTGAAATGTTGCCCAAAAGTGCTCTGATGATACTAAAGCACTGCATCTAGTTTGGATGGATTGAGATGTTTTATTTATTTTAATTTCCCCATTTATTCTGCAGCTTGACCTGCTCTTAACACCTGTAAACATGCCTTTTGTTGACTTATATGGATAGTAGGCATGGGACGATATGTTTTCCTTCCGATTCAATTCCTTTACGATTGTTGGGTGCCGATTCAATTAAAATTGCGGATCTCGGGATTCTCCGATATTGGAGATTTTTGTGGAGAAAAATGAAAAAATTTACAAAATGTTGTTTTTGCTAGTTTTTTTCTAAAAGATCAATACAAATAATAAAAATGGATAAAAAAAGAAATATTTTTTAAAAGTATTTTTGAATTTATTTGAAAAAAGATCGAACAAAAAAAGATTTTAAAATTATCATATAAAATTGCTGATATATGATTTTCCCACTACTATTGGTTACTGTGCTTTGTGCTCTACTCATTTGAAAGTGTGGGTAACCTACATCTAATTACTGTACCACCTGTGCAGACTTTGACTTGAGAGTAGTCCAGAGGGGTGTCTCTACATATAAAGGATGACTTTAACTATGTTTAACACTTAAGTCTCTTCTGCCAAATTTAGCCCTGTGTTGAACTGGGAATAGCTATTTTAATATTGAAAACGGGTCAAACTGGTGAAGGTTAATTGGAGTTAGGAGAGACTTAGAGCCTCCCTGTCAGACATCTTGATGCCCACCAGCTGGACTTTGGAAACACACACACACAAAGCTGAGACGACATGTTTTCAGCTGACCTGTTCATGTCAGTAGCCCATGCTATCTCACACACACTCACACACACTCAGCACGAAGCATTCCAGCCTCTATCCCTCAGATATTTATAGCCATATGTCTTTGCTTGAGCTTTCATCTGCTTCATGCTATCATGTTTAGGGTGTGTTGCTATATTCAAGTGTTTCTCAAATACCTTTGTGTATGTGTGTGTTTTTGGGGGGCAACACACCCTCTTGGCTTGCCACTTGATGGACATTTGTGTCTCAGGCAGGGACTGCACAGCTTGTGAGTGTCAAACACTGCTCCTCTGTTGTGCGCATAAGGACGGTGAAGCTGAATCCTAAGTCACAGTCATGCCTGGATAAACTCATTACCGTTTGTTTTTCTAAACGTCTTTTGCTGCCTGTCACGAAAACGTACACACACACACACCTGTTTACACTATCTTAATTCACTGTCGTCACTATTCACTCGCTATGGTTTCTCATTCATTGAAAGAGAGCACCCATTACACAGTCTGAATCCACAAGTCAGTTCCCACAGAGTTCGTTGCAGAGAGGGGAGCCTGGCCGGTTCTGGAGGTCGACCTGCTCCCATGAGGAACAAAAGAAACGGTCAACAACAACAGACAGAGAGGAAATGTAAGGAGAAAAAAAGGGGAAAATTACTTGGAATCGGCTGTAGCGTTTGGAGAACGGGAGGGATGCTGCCGCTGAACTGTGTCTGACTTGGACTGTGTGTATGGAGCTGCCCTCTCTCACGGCTTCTAGTCAGCGTTTAGATCAAGTCCTGATCGGAGCACAGAGGAGACCAATGTGAAGCCGGTTGTTGTTAATGTTCAGATAAGTTCTCACACACATGTATTTCCCCTGCAGGCTGTAAGCACTGACCTAACACGATCACCGTGCAACACGTCCCGACAGCAGATGTTGCCCCGCGGCGCTGTCATGCAATTTCTCTTTTTAATAAAAATCTGTCAGACACAAATTTGCTGAAAATCATATGAGACTGTAAAGTTAATAAGAAAATGGCTAAATTTAGAGGCCTGATTTCAGGGGCAGTGTTAAGTGGATCACTCAACAGTACACACAAAGATATTTTATCGCTGGTTTTGTGATGATGCTCAGCTGTGTCTCCGGTTCACAGCCTTATTCTACTTCCTGACTATAGAGGTGAGGATGGGCTTAATTTATTTATGTAATAGTGACTGTAGTATTACTTCAATGTTAGAAGCAATGAAAGGACATATGATCCATTACCCACACTTGCTGAATAAGCAGATTAGAATGAACTTTTGAGGCATTTTGTTATTCTTGTCCTCACATGTGTATGTGTTTACTCGATCTCAGAAGTAATATGTGCGACTTACAGCTGGTAAAGTTGGCAGAGGAGAGTACTGTGGAGTAATCCAGAGTTTATCCATCCCGTGGGCAGAAGAGCAAGATGGAATCCCTGATATGGTGACTTCTGCCCAGGAGAAAATGCTGTTGGACTGCAGGGTTTCCACATGTCTCTTGTGTGGCTGGTATGTGTACAGATGTGCACATGCAGTCAGCTGTGCAGTATATATTTGTGTATGTGTACATACAGCCTGTTGTAGAACTGATGATAAATCCTAAAGCGTTTGAAGCATCAGATTTTGTAGAAGTTGAACTAGTAAACGTTTCAGGATAAATCTGTTTTTCTGCAGCATTACTTGCAGTGAGTTTAGGTCTTTTAGGAGTGAATTGCTGTGGATCATTAGTATAAAACGCAGCAGCACAATGACTGTTTGAACCTAAAGCTGCAGTCATGACTGAGAAGAAAATCTGATAAATCAGCCACACCAAATGGGTTCCAGCATAACTTTTAGCTTGTTTTCATTATATTATCTTTCAAATCTAATGAAAAATGTGGACATTTTGTCTGAAACCTGACTGCAATACTACATTTTTTGGATTGTAGTTCATTTGTCTCAGTTTGAGGCTGTGCTCTAGATCTTCTGCAGCTATTGTAGCGGAGAATTATTACAAATTAGCCAGATGTTCTCATATAAAGTTTCCTCAAGAGACAAGGAGGAGCAGAAATGCCGGCACATCTCAGATGTGGACAGATGAGTCTGCATGTTTTTCACTTTGTCCTCCAGCTTTTCTATTGGCTATATATTATTTTAGCAAGATTGTCCTCATGTGCACATAATTAGGACATTTCCACAACTTGTGTGTATTCCTGTGTATACAAGTGTGCGCACAGCAGTGATATGATGCTTCAGCATATTTCATTGTCAGTCATTCCTTTTTTTTTGCCTCAGCTTTCTCTCTTTCCTTCCTCTGTTTGAGACTCTCTTCCTCTCTCGCCTCTCCTGCACCCGGCTCTGTATCTCTTTTCTTTCTCTCTTCCTGTTCTTTCATATGGTTTCCAGACCTTTCCTCTCTCATCTGTCCGTCCTCTACACTTTGATGTCAACTCTCATATTGCCACACTGACTGCAACAAAGACAAGGCCCCTCCTCATCCTCCATCTTTTGATGCCCCCGTCTCTTTTATAACCAATCTTTTGGATTACACTCTAGAGCACCACCTAACGGTTAATCTTTCTTCGATTAATCTAGCGATTATTTTCAACAAAGATGCAGTACCAAAAAATATATTTATTGGTATATTTATATACCAAAAATATTTATTGATGCATCTTTTTAAAAATATCTTTTAATCTTTATAATTACATTTGATGTTCAGATTAGTCACAACTCTATATCTGTATGTAAGATTGGACTTGGACACCTATTATCCTTGCTTAATCATAAACTATATTGTGGGCAGTTGGAATTATTTTGTTATTGCATCTTAGCAACACTCCGTGTGAAGCTGTAATGTTCTGGAAAACATGTGAGATTAGTTTTAATATAGTGAGTAAAGTAATCTAGAGGAATGCTGTTGTTTTTGATGTTGCGTTAAATTTCAGTTTTTCAAAAGGGGTCTGTTATGAAGCTGTAGCTGCCAGCTGCTTGGAAATAAAATGTCCATGTGAGGATACTTTACAGAAGTCTTTGTTTGCAGCTGACAGTATTATTGTGAGAAGATGAGAAATCGTTTAATTTCCAGCAGGTGCATCTATAAATTGGATCTATTGGTCTGAATGTATGTCATGGCTAACTTTATGCGCTGCTTCCCCTGATCCTACAATACAATGGCAGCTACTGTGTAACAGCATCCCTTTAATTCAACGCACATCTTTGGGAAAAACCCAAGTTCAGATTTCAGAACAGGTCATCACGTCCTCAACGTGAGCTTCAGGAACATGCTGGGTTGTTTGGCTTCTTTTTTTTTTTGACAAATGCAGAGACGCCAGTTAACCTGTTGCAGCATTTCACAGGTTTTTACAGGGTTATAGAACAAAATAGAATAAGTAATAATGGAAAACTTCTCAACCTCCAGCTTCACAAGCAGCAAAATAAAGGATGCACTACATCCTGTGTAATATTATCGTCTGTCAGTGACATGCACAAGGGGCAGGGAGGCAAACACACATCCATATGCTGCACAATGACATACTGCAGCAGGTGGGAGCTCATCTAACAGGAACATAAAGGCTATTGTTGTCATGCATCTGCACTCAAAGCCTGGAGACAGAGCACACACGCAACATAAAGTCTGACTCTATGATCGCTCCAGGAAAAATAAACAAGGATTTAATGCCACATCTGTCACTTGCGCTCCTGCACAAACACAAACACGAACACACACACACACACCGTGAGAGTGGTACATACTGTCACCTTACAAGAAATTTTCCCTTTCGGGGAGTAAATGACACCAGAAACATCAGCATTAACAGAGGAAAGTCCACAACTAAGCGTGGCTTCAGTTGGATCTGTTTTGTAGATTAAATGTGCTTATTTGCGCGGAAGCTGAACATTTTGAAAAAAGCTACTTTTTAAAAATTGGTCATGGGAAGTTCATATGTTGGCTGGAGTCTGGGCTATATTTGGATTGGCAGATAAGTCATTAGAAACAGCTGCTGGCTCGCTCTTTTCAGGCATAAATTTGAGGCATGCAAACATTGGTGACATTGCACAACTTCGATTTTCTTCAGCTGAATAAACAAGATGAGTAATAAGAGGGTCATTAAGGTCATTTTTTTGGACTCATGCAGACATATTTTTCAACACTCAGGCACAGTGTGGTGCCTGTGATCGCTTCGAGCAGCCTACTGCACCGTCAGCTGATCTGATTGTGCTCATTTTTGGTATTTATACAGCTACATGGATGTAATATGTACAACATTTTAACAAGTAGGTTCATTCAGTTAAATTAAAGTAGAAAACTTTCCAAGATCCAAGATTGAAGCCTGCAAGACATCTGTACCAACTGTGGGTAATTTGAGATGATGGTGGTGTATTGAGGTGAGCTGTGTTTATGCTTGCTGCTGCAGAGAGTTTGTAAAGATTGAATTTCCATTAAAACAGGGAAATAACACACAAATGGCCCTCAGTCCACAAGTCCAACATTTATTTCCATAAACTTCGCCCATTTTTTTTTCTTTTTGATGTTTACTTCCTAACCTGTCCACCACCCTGCCCCTTGTGTGTTTGTTTTAGAGGATGGCAACACAATCTGCTGTCCTCAGTTCCTGCCAATGCCCAAAGCATTCATTGTCATCCCAGCGATGTAGGTTGTTATACTCTGCCTCATGTAGGAGAGCTTCTATTAGTTATTATAATAGTTTTCTTTGGCTTTTGTACTTTGTCCAGCATTTGTAGAAGTCAGCATGGCTCTGAGCCACTTAACATTTAGATCCCAAGTCAACGCTATATTTAGAATCACAATGCACATGGGAAGATATTATCTGAATTGGACTTTACTGTTGAAAAATCCACTTTGAATAGAATATATGAGGACGGTCTCTACTCTGTGAATCTACTTTATAATACTTTGAAAAATACGCAGGTTAGCATTGGTGGAGTTTTAGTATAATTTAAGTTATTTAAGACAAAACAATCCTTTTGGTGAGTTATCCTAAAGTTTTGGTGGGAAATACAACCACAAATAGATTTATTGTGCAGAGTTTGAACTTATAGGCCTGGATTTCACTATTTGATTGTATCTTTTCTAGCTTCTCATGCATTTGTGTCTGACCTGTAGGAACTCACTTAGTTACCTGAAGATGCTTAAAGTTCTGAATATTCCTAATTCCTAATTCCTCCATAATTTAGCCTTTAAACTGAGGAATATTTACAATCAACAATAAAGCATTGGAATGGAAATGAACAGAGTTATATGGTGAATTCTCAATTGGTAAATGTTATTACTATGAGGGTAATTTCTTTGTGGCCCTGGTTGGTTGTCAAAGCTGAACTGTGGTGGATCTCTGCAGAAATCTGGACTTTGTATAGTTTACAGTTATTTACATTTGGACTTGCTACAACCAAAACCTTTTTTATTGGCTCTATTACAACAAACCACACATTTCTCTGACCTGTCTGACTTTGTATCTGCTGTGAAGAGACAGAGATGTGTGTGTGTGTGACCTGAAATAGTAAATTGATTATTTACCATCTTTCCCCTTCCCAAATGAAAATGAATGGTCCAAACTTGTAGCCGATGTGGTGTATTTCAACTTTCATGAGATTATTTCTTCAGTAGTCAGATGAAAATGGGATTTTAGAGAATACAACATATATCTATAATAGATTTTTTATAAAAATGCAAAAAATATACTCAAACTTTTTTGAAAAGTTTTGATTTGAACATCTCAGCTTAGTAGAGGAGGAGGAAGAAGAAGAACGCACCTACACACAGAGAGTTACTTTATTTACTCTAGGGCTGGGCGATTTGGCCAAAAAATAAAATCTCAGATTTTTTAAAACCAAATCCGATTTTCGATTTTAATCAATTTTCTATAATATTCCTGTCTTTTTCTTTAAAACAGATCACAAATATTATATTGTATGGGAAAACATGCTTTTATTTCAATCAGGAAGATGACCTAAATTAAAAAAGCAGATATTTTAAGTTGTGAAACAAACTTGTAAAACAAGCTGGCAGGCCCTGCCACTGTAAACAATGAACAATAAACAACTTTCACGCATACGGTTGTACAGGTGAGGGAAGGCAACATCGGCAAAATCTTTCCGGCTAAGAAAATCTCGATTTTCAAAAAATTAAATCCTTATTAATAGCAAATTCGATGTATCGAAAAAATCGATCTATTGCCCAGCCATAATTTACTCTAATTTATTTATTAGTGGTCCAGACAAGTAGGCCATGATATCATTCTTCTGTCTTTCTTTTTTTTGCCTGAAGCAGATCCTGTGCTCTCCATCCATTCTTCTCTGTTTCCCCAGAGCTCTGTAGGGTGTCTGCATATGTGTGTGTCTGTCACTGTGAAATATGACATACCGCCTGATGGAATCCCCACTGACTACTGAATTTTCCTCTTTAGCTGTCTGCCTTATCTACAGAGACCTCATTGTGTTTTTGTGTTTGTGTGTCTGTGTGTGCACTCTGTGACCTTCAAAGCTTCCATCTATCAGTGTGATGAATACTACTGCTGCTAATGTTGTTTGCATGGGACTGTTCTGTATTTCATTTATAATGTGTTTATTTAAAAGTCAAAGCTGCCATGTTGGTCAACTTACATGAAACCTGGAAGCTTTTCCCCTCCTCTTCCCTACTCTGTTCTGAGGGTATGGATTGGATTTTCAATCTATTGTGAAAGATATTGAAAATACACAAATATACACACAGAGTGCTGCACAGGTAGGATGTTTTATTATTCTGTGGTCTGTTAAACATACAAGTTGCCTGAAGGGTAGAAATGATGTTTAGGAGGTGTTTCAGCATGTGGAAACATCTGCTGACACAGAAACAGAACATTAACTTGCATAAACACATGAAAACAAGTTTGAGTGTGAGCCAGAAGCTGTGAGATCATGATTATGTTTTTCTCTACACGGAGTTTGTGTATTAGAAATATTGTGAAGCATGCACAGTGATTGGGCATGAATACGCTAAGCTAAGGCCAAAACTGAAAAGTGTGTTATTTAAGAAGGTCACACACACAAATGGACCGTGTATATAATTTATTTTCCTTGTATTTGTTAAGGAATGTCTATTATCAAAGCCCAAAATTCACAAGCTAAGTTAATATTAGTGTACTGTTTATATGCATCACTGGTTACCTTCCTGGCTTATAATGATGAGCTTCATTCATCACTAGTAAATACAGGCTTTAAAAAAAAACATGCTACTGTTTTCATTAATTTAGTGTGATCACAGTTAGGCCGTCACAATAACAAAATGTTGCTGTGCGATTGTCTCAAAAATGATGCGCTATTGTCATTTTGAGACTATTATGATAATCCCATAGTGATGAAAGTACGTCCTTTTAAAGATCAATACGCTTTGGTGCCGTATGAGAGATCAGATGGAGGTAGACAAAATGGAAGTTACTGCGGCCAGCAAAGTTATTGGGCTTTAAGTTTTTGTTGCCTTGGAATTAAAAAGAAGGTGAAAAGAAAAGCGATATTCAGTGCTCAAACCTCAGTGTGACCAGATAAAGCATAAACAAAAATACAAACAGGGCAGTGGTTCTCAAAAACTCTTCAGTGATGTTACCCCCTGTGGAATAACCAATGAGGGGCTTTTTGGTTGGGAACAGAAGTAAACCGAACTGTAAAAACGGGGGGGAAAAAAACAAAAAAAAACCCCAAAACTTAGCACTTGACATAACTACATCGAAGTCCAGCAGTCGTGTCTGCTAAATGACAGTAGTACTGTACTAGTGCCCAATTTGTTCAAATTTGTACCTAAAAGAAGCACTTTCTGCCTCCAAACATTTCAAAAGGACACACTTAAAACATGTTATTAATAATTCATGACAAAATTAATTAGTAAACGTGATAAACGTCCTCTCCTGTTGTTTTTCCATCCAAGAGAGAGACGTCGTTAAAATAAATATCGTCGGTACCATCACATCAAACAAAAGCAACAAGTTGTGGATTTTCAGTCACATCTGCCTGCTCATCCAGCTGCATGGTCAACGTTCAGATCTGGATTATAAACATTTCATATCATACCACCATCAAAGGAGTTTAACACTACAATCAAAATAATAGAGGAAAATAAGAAATATAGATTTGTATTTTTAATTGGGGACCCATTTAATTTCCCTGGGACCCACTCAAAACCCACCTGTGGGTCCCTCACTACATGGAAAAGCTATCAGCATCACTGGGATGTACCCATTTCCATACATAAGGGAGGATGGGCCTTATTCACATAATCCCACACATCTGCATGCTGGTCTGCTCATCTGAAAATCCAGTTTGTGTGTGTGTGCGTGCGAAGTGCACTGACATGATCCTTCCTGTCTCACACAATAAGTCTGGATTTTTGGAGTCAATGATAGGGATTATGAAGAATATTATTTCAAGCGGCTGCCGAATGGTTAATCTCATTCCTGTATCTGTCCTGTAATGTTGGTAGCTGGAGGATGTGAGGCCCAGACAGCGGTGGACTACAGAAAACAACATCTACTTGTCTTACCTGATGGTTTATAGGAAATATGGGTGGAGACCTGCAATTGTGGATATCAGTAAGTGCAGGTTACTTTTAACTGCATTAAATATTGACATTTGAGTTTCCTTTGTGATACAAATCAAGTCCTCTGAATATATTATGTCCACACTGGCATTTAGCTGCTGCTGTTGCTGCCTCCAGTTTTTCTCTGTTCCACACATTGAGGTTTTTGCTGGTTTTCCAGATTCAGATCAGATTATGAATAGAAATCCAATTTATATGTAGCCGGAGAACATTCTCAACTCCAAATTGAAATTTCCTGGTTCAGTGGTGTCGCCCAAAGATATTTGAGCAACTCTTGTTGATGAAGAGAAGGGGTTTAAATATTAATGTGCTCTGCATGTGCAATCTGGAGGCTACGGCTGACTAATGTCCTGTTAAATTGACTCAGCTGCGTTAGGAAGGAAAGTAAGTGTGTGTGTGAGACAAGGATGGATCATTATAGCTGTTTGATTAGGTGTGTTAGTGCAAAGATGTGGTTTTTATTTGGGTCTAATAAGAGTCGAGACAGCAAAGCCCCCCAGGTGAGTTCATTGCACACCCCAGCCTTTTCTCAATAAGAAGGAGAGGGTTAATGCTTGATAAAAATTTAAAAAATTAGAGCATTTTCTTATTTTCTGGACTAATTGGCTCAGGTGGAAGCAGAAAACAGGGGAGACCAGGAAAGGAAGACAAACCAATGAAACGTTACTATGCCTGTCACGAAAACTAAGTTTATCCGGACAATTATTTTTCCAGAAATATTTGCAATAATCCTCCTTGTTATTTTAAGACAAGTCCAGCTCATAGTTGTAACGACAGGAACTGCTGCGGTTTCTGTTAGGTTAATAAAGTGGGAAATGAGTCTCCGAAACATCCTAGCAGAAAGCATGTGTAGTTATCGTGTCTGGCTGGAGGACATGACGCAGTCTCATTATAGTGGATCAGGTAACTATTTTTGTGCACCTGTCAGTGGTGTCATCCCAGTTAGAGCTGTTGGTGGGGCAGTTTCACTCACGTTGGATTCGTCACCGCAGAAGGATACGGTTCCCAGCTCAGAGCAATGTTCACCTGTTTTCTGGTTACGTCTTTTCCTTTGGTACTGTTTGAGAAAATTAGAGTTTGAATTTAGTCCAGCTCTACTTGCTTGGTTGTACTTGGTCAGAATTATGTGTCTGTTGCAGCTTAATTTTATTGTAAGAACTGAAAAAAAAAAAGTAATTTGATTATCAGAAAATCCATCCACAGGTGACCGTGCATTACCAAGTACGCAACTCGTGTTTTATTTTTTTTTTGTCTTTTCCCTTTTTTTCTTTTAATTTTTTTGTCCAACTCATACAAACACACACACACACACTCAAACATCTCTCCCTCGTTTGATCCGTCTGCTGGAGCGGGGCCCTCAGCATCTAACAAGGCAGGACCACATAAAAGAAACCCCCCTCTGCGCCTCCTCTCTAGTTAAACACCCTCAGCCCCGACAACGCTTCCCTACTGTCTGAAAGAAATGAGCTGAATTTCCCCGGTCAGCTGCGTCTCCTGCAGCTTGGGCCTCATCGCTGCCCATCCCACTTTCTACCTCCACGGACCAATGGAAAAACTTGGCCGAGAAGCTCAAAGGTCCCGCATGCAGTTGGGTTAGAGGGGCAGGTTAATGAGCCCAATGAGAGCTCGTGGCCTTGGGGGAGTGGTCCTCTGGGCCGCTGAGACCATTCAAGTCTAGAGAGAGACTGAAGGTCTTTGTTGTGGAGAAATCTGAGGCAGTGATGAGTGGTCTGGATTGAAATGTCAGATCCCCCAGGGCTGGGAGGAAGAGGAAAATGCATCAATCTTTCTCTTTTATCAATCATTTATGGTCTTTGTCTGTTTATAGCTCTTGTTGCAGTTGTATCTGTTGCTGTTTATGGTTCTACTGAACTGATTCCCATGTAAAATAAAATATTGTGCTGCATCACCAACATTCACTGCTAACATGCTTGTTTACAAACGTCTGTCTCGGGTTGGTCATCCAGACATTTTAGCTTTGGAAACTGCAAAGTGTCTCAGTTTGTTGATGACAAGCTCTTTTTATCACTTTCCTTCGTTCTTGTTCCAGACCAGTCGGTACAAACTTTGAGGTTAAACAACCTTTCCTTTCTCATCATCCTCGCTCTTCCTCTCTCTATTTTTCTCATTTTCTGCATCTTTTCTCAGGGTGGCTCTGTGGGCCGTCAAGGCTGACAAGTCAGGCGAGGGAACACGCAACACAGGGAAAAGAGATGCTAATTCCCTCTGGCAGACCAGCACAGTTACACACTTGCGATTACACAAATGCACATACACAGATTCTTTGTGAGTGTTGAGTACTCAGCTTGCCAATCTGCTACATTCCCAAATCGGTGGCTGAATAGTCGGGGAAGAAGTGAGCAGAAATGAAAGAATAAGTTGTGAGAATAGACGAGTTGGAGCTTTGAACAAGGAAGTAACTTCACATTTAACGTCACTCATGACTCTGATGTAAAAAGTGGAGAAGCACTAAAGAAGTGGATGGTTTTCAGCTGGATGTGTCATGGCCGATTTGTCGTTCTCAAAATATATGTCCATGCAGTTATGAGCTATGGGATGGCTTATGTCCGATGCACTGAGACAGCACTGCTGTTAATATGGGCAGTCTTTACCAAAAGTCGCAATTTGCGCCGATACTTTGATTAAATGCTCTTTTTTTGCTTCTGTGTTGACCATAAGCAGTCTGCTGATGTTAAAATGTGTTGGCATGAATTACATAAAGATACATTTAAGTACTTTTCACCAGTCCATCCAGTCCAACAGCCCAGAGCTGCAGCTTTTATTGACTTTCACATTGATTGGGTGCAGTGTTTATTTTTAATTTTATTCACTTCGTTTTTACTGTAGTTATTTATATGAATACAAGATGTTTCAGATTCCCAAACTAAACAATAATTAAGACAAATAATAATAAAAGATGACTAAAAAGGTGTGGAATATGCAGAACCAGCAGTTAACATCAAAACTCCCGGGAAATGGAAGAGTGAGGGAAAAATGGGAAGGAAAAAAAAGCAAAATTGGATTTTTACCTTTTTGTAGTTTCAAATTGTACATCCGATTCTACATACTCTGAATATCTTTGATTGTTGCGGTCTATTGTATTTTTTGCTTTGTAGAAGGTTCTTGAAAAAAGCCAGCACTATAAGTGTTTCTCATAAGACTCTCTCCCATTTAGACGATCTCAAGCACATTTTTCGCTGGCCAGCCACATCCCAGCCAGCAGTGTCTGGACTTTTGTTTTAGGCTTATGAAGAAGCGAACAGAGTTTTTCCAAGAAACATCCCTCCACATATGTGATGCTTGGGTGGTGCTAATGTGTGCATTTGTTATAGTTGTCCAGTCCAACTGGATTCAATGTTGACATCACATCTAGTGCTCAGAGGGAAGCAGAGAAACGGACATGACAAGGACACAACTGCTGCTGTAGTACAGCTCAGTGTCTATGATGGTTTATTATACATTTTCAGTTCGGTTTAAAACTGGTAACCAGATAATCAGCCCTATGTTATAGGAAAAGTTAGGATGAGGATAAAGTCCAGTAATTTTGGATTATTTGTGAGGGTTATTTATTTTGTTTACATGAACATCAAGCTGCAATATTAATTGAAGTTTCTGTTGCTGTAGAGAGTAAAAACTAATTTCATTTCTAGTAAATCAACTACCCTACATTTCCAATGAGACAAGGCATATAAAAGTGGAGCCGGCTGAGTAGAAAGTAGCAGCATGAGGGGAGGTTGGGAGCACAGGGTTTATGGTAAACAGTCACTAATGACATAACTAGGTGCCTTAATTGGTCAGGCTTGAGTGTGTGTTGAAGAGAGTAAGGGTCTTCAAGAAAACAGCTGCCTGCTTGGCTTCTTAAGACAAGGGGCAGCAGGTCAGGAACCCCCCCATCCTTCCCTTAACCAGCTAAGCTGTCTGAAAACACGTTTGCACACACACCCCTGTCTCCTCCCCATATGGGAACCCAACCCAGTTGGCCTTTCATGTGGTTCTGGGCTCTGCGAGCAGCAGTGGGAGGGGAGGCGCTTTCAGGAGCACTCGGTCTAAGCAGCTCTTCTCTCTCCTCTTCCATGTGTCATCCCTTTGTTTTAACTCAATTCTTGCACAAGTTGGGGGTTCGTGTTTTTTCAAGGGCTTGGAGCAGCAGGGTGATTTGCGGCTTGGACTCAACCCAGATACTTTCCACTTTGCTGCCAGAGTATGGGTGGAGTTCTTTGGCTGCAGTCGACTAAGTTGTGCCACATGTGCGGTTAAACAATTAAAGGTCGCACCCCAATACTTTGTGAAAGCCTTTTTTTTTTTTGCCCACTCACTCAAGGCAGTGGTATAATATGTGTGGACAGCAGAGATTATCCGTTTCAGGAATTCATGTAGTAGCTTCTATGTGGTGAAAACCTTTGGAAAATAAGGTGGATTTGTTCTTCTTCTACACTGATTAAGCCGTTTTGAATAGTTTTGACCTACAACATTCATTTTACCCTTTCCACTTTTTAAATCTCTCCTCCCCATCACCCAATCTCACACAGAAGTCCATTGTGTGAGCTCATGTCTACCAGCAGCCCAAAGCTCGGCCCAGACAGCTTTGAAACGTTAAACCGCAAGTCACATATGTCCACACACGCTCACTGGGCTGCTTTCACACCATGTTTGTGTCCTGCAATCTTCTAGAGATAGATGCATGAGAAGCATGTAAGCATGTAAATATCTGCTGCACTCTTGGGATTTTTACCCTGGAAGTAAATATTCAAAGCAACAGCCGGTGAGACAGTGAATATCCCGGAGATTGTGCTGCTACTGAGCGAGATTTTCTTTTTCGCTGAACATCTTTGGGTTTTCATATGAAAATGACGGAGTTCTTTGGTCTATGTGGTTTTTCTTTGTGAGTTTCAAGGGATACCACAAATGGAAATCACTGCCGTTTCAATAGGTTAATGTCAAATAATGATTGTATCAATGCAGGTGTTGTAGATGTAGGGTTACATTTCCAAACTTGAAATAATTTAAAAGCAAGATTTCAGTGTAAGAATTGCATGCTTTCCATCTGGTTTGTTTACGAGTTAAATTTTTTTCTGGACACACCATCAAAACAGTTAACTTGCTTATTTGCTGATTGGATTTCATTTCATTTATCAAATTCTTTTCTTATCAAACACACTTTGATAATGTCTATTATAGTGGTAATACATCTTAAATGATTAGTCTCACTGTGTTATTTAACTCAGAGTTTTTTTTTATTACCCTGATTGCATGTTCCCGTCCAGTGTCCACATTGTAAAGCGATCACATCACATGCAGCTTTTTAATAACCACTTAAGTGACTGGCAGCTTTTTAAATGAGTTTGGCTAATGGCACTGATCTTGTCAGTGTGACAGATTTTCTTCATAGCAACAAACCATGGTGCTGCTTCTCCACCGCGGCTCGGCTGATGCTAACATCTAACGGCGGAGCAAATGAATTAAAGCCTGAGTTGAAAGAAAATGAAAGGCAGAACCTTAGCGTGAGAAACCACTTGTCAATAGCGGGAGTCTCATCCCCTTTTTTAACAATAGCTCAGGCAGCTTTTATGAAATCTGGATTTTATTTACAGTGAATCCAGCTTGCCTGATGCTGTCAGCCTCCATTAATGTCTTCAAACTTCAAACTTGTCTTATTAACATGATATTTACATACAAATACATCATGATTGCTGAATTTTGACATAAAATATCTTAATGCATTGATTATATTTTGGTGTCAAACATCCATTAATGCCATTGTTCCTTCCTTGATGAATCATGCTCCCAGTATTATGTAATCTACTTTTTGTTATCAGTCCAAGCAAATAGATATCGTCACTGTTAGCGTCACTGTAGTTTATTTCTTAACTAGTGATTAGATTCTAACAGGTGAGGTGATGCGAGTGTTTGACTGACATAAGGCCAAAGAGACAGAACAGAACATGACAGAGAGATTGTCTTGACGTGAGCTTAGGAATGCCTTCATAAAGCAGAGAAGTTGAAGGTGAAGAGCGAAATTTAAAGAGCCATGTGTAAACTTAACAAGTTGTACAGAAGAAAATGGCAGGTGGGATGACATTTTAACGCTTTGTGGTCCTTTTCTAGTATTTTGTAGGACAAATTATTCAGTGATTATCATGAATCTTGGTAAAGAATTGATTAAATAAACCTGCCTGAACTGTCTCTATTAATTGGTTTGGGTATGTAATAGGCTACCAAACGAAAATGTTAGTTATCCTGTTGCTGTTTCAAATTTTGACCATTTCACCATCATTACTTTATTGTTATCTCAACTATTTGCTAAAAATCATTTATTTGTATTTTTCTTGTTCAAAAGAATAGAGATAATGCAAAGAAACATTTCTCCTTTCCTTTTTTCTCAGTGTGAAAGTTAAAGAGTTAAACATCGAGCCATATTCTCATTGGATTTGTAAAAGCAGCAGAGCTTTGAAGTTTATGGTGGTGCCAAAAACTCTGCTGTTATGATAACCTTAAGGACAACTCTGGTGTGTGTATATAGGGGTCTAAGTGCAGTGTAACAGCATGACAGCGAGCTAACATGACATGATGATGAATGAAGCTGGTCATGACTGTTTATTTGCCTCTTGATTAAAAGTATTAAAAACCCAAAGCTGTGTTGATTGTAAAATCACAAAATATTGCAGGTTAAAACCTACTAGTGTGTCCGAATCTCCTCTTGTCTCCGTGTGTGTGTGTTTGTGGTCAGTATGCTAGTATGTGTGGCAGTGACAAATAACAAAAACACTGCTGCTGTCTTCTCTAAGCTGTATCCGTCCGCTGACACTGTCCAGACACACACAGAGATATTGACGCAGACAAACTGCTGCCTCGTGGTTTCAAACTTGCCCCCTCTTGCTTTTTTCTTGCTTCTCTCTGTTTGTTGCTCCGTCTTCCTCTTTGTTTGAGCCACAGGAATCCTGCAACACAGAAGGATGACATGTTTTGAGACCCGGTCAGATTCCGGTGCCAGAAAGGCGAATTTCACCATTTGTGTGTTTTCTGTGTGCCAGTGCTTATTTCCAGAATTGTGTTTTTTGTGGGCAGGATTTGAAGGCCTGGCTGATTTTCTCACGCTGCTTATGAATGTGAATTTGACATGAAATTTTGTTTGGTCACACACACGGACCCATATACACTGAGTGAAAGTAGAGTTAAGCATGTTTATATTCAAAACATCCCCGTAATGGTTGTTGGGCTGTTCAGTTGTCTCCTCATTGTTGTTTGTTTTCTGTTAGCTGGTTTGTTTATTGTCATGTTTGATATGGATGTTCTACCTTCCATAACAAATGATTTTCTGTGTTTGGACGAGAGACAAGGCATGTTAAGAGATTTGAGGACAGGAAAGGCACGGAGAGTGTAAACAAAGACATTTTCATGTGGATGCATGTTCGTGTTTTTAAACTTTTGTGAGGGCTAAGTCATGAAGGCTCTAGCCGATGAAGAATATGTGGAAACGAAGATGCGTTTAGAGATATATATGCGCAAGAAATGCAGGCAAAATATGAGAACTTTTTCTAAAAAGCATCATCCAGTCCGCTTCATTTGCCATGCCTTCTTACGGGTAGCTTGTCTTTGTGTTTGGGTTAACCTCTCCTTGTCCACACTTGAGTCCATTAAACATGAACTAACCCTTTGTCAACCTGGCATGTCCCGGCATCCTGTGGGAGATGGCGCTGTCAACTACATCCTGCTCTATTTCCTGCTCTCCCCAGAGCTCGGACAGTCCACTCAGACCTCAGAGGAAAACTGCTCTTAATCGGACAACTGTCTCATCCAATCGCCTCCCTCAGATTGTTCTGATTGTCCCCCCACCGTCCAGCCACAGGATGTGACACGTCTCTCACAGTTGTTTCCTGCTGGATTGGAAAAGTAGAGCAGCAGTGATGAATTTGTCTGCGGAAAGGGTTAGCCAAAAGGTTTCCGCATACTTTCCAGGTATGATTACAGCAAACAATAAAGAAAAAGAAAACAGCTTGTACACATGCATACTGTAATTACCTGTAAATGCAGCGCAGAGACCAAGTGAGGATGATGCGCAGCAGACGGACAGACTAATGTGCAGTTGCAAGAGCCATCCACATGTTGAGTTGAAGGCTGACTTTGGTTTTATGGGTTTATTGGATGTGAGTGGTATTTTTGATGGTTTTCTGTAATCACGTCAGCCTGCTTCAGTACCAGAGAGAAGATGTGGACAGAGACAAAAGCTGCAGAGACCTGCAACTACTGAGAAGGCAAGGAGGAAGAAAACTGAGTGTGATATGACGATGAAAGTACATCAAACATTTCACTTGAGTTTCACTTGTGCGTTTGCATTTTTAAAGGAAAACTTCACCCTCAGAATGATGTGCCTTCATTATCTACTCACCCTCATGCTGATTAACACTCTGGAACACCTTTTTGATATTTATCATGTGGCAAGAGATGGGGAGGGTTTTGTTTTGCATCAGGTCGGTTACAGTGATGTTGAACGGCGCCTGTTCAACAAGGTCATTAAAAGTCCATAAAAACTTTGCAATATTCCTCCATACTGCTCGTCCAAGTGTCCTGACTGGGTAGTGTCAAAAATGTACTCAAAATTAGACCATTTAGTATCTTTTTTACATACTTTTACATTGGATGAGCAGTACGGAGGAATATTGCAAAGTTTTTGTGGACTTTTTGAACGGGTGCCGCTCAACCTCGCTGTAACCAAACTGATGCAAAATGAAAACCTCGCCACATCTCCGGCTGCATGTAATATAAATATAAAAAATTGTTTCAGAGTGTAAATCAGCATGAGGGTGAGTAGAAAATGAAGGCACGTCATTCTGAGGGTGAAGTTTTCCTTTAAACATCCCAGGTTGCGCTCTATTGTTGAAAAAACCTGCCCATTGTTCAGGGTTGAGTGCTCAGCAGCTTAACCCCACAAAGAACTCATTTCTAAAGTGTGCGCCAATGACCCCCAACTTGATGGCTCAGAAAGCCCGGGAACCCGTTTAAAGGAGAGTACAGGCCTTGTTGCATTCCCTAGGCAACAACAGTCCATGGCAGATAGCAACCACATCACCGTAGCAACCCCAGGGTTCGGGGGGTCACAATTTAGGGGCTCCCTTGAATGCATCGCTCTCCCTCACACACACATATACGCCTCTTTATTCATGACAGGTTTTTGATTGGTCAGTGTGTGTGTGGGCTCGTCACATGTGCAGCGAGGCGGTGCAGAGGTTTCAGACAGATCTGTGCGTGTGTGCCAGCGTGTGTGTAGTCTTTTATAGTGTTTTTGTTGGAAATATCGAGGCCAAATGTAGCAGCTTGTTTGAAGCACCATAGCAATCACATAAAAACATGCCGGTGAAAGGGATTAGGATTTTGTCCCGAAAACAAAGGAGGAACCCCTACACAGGTCGGTGTGTGTTTTTGTTGTTAAATAATTTTGTAAAGTGAATTCAGACAACATGTAAGCATAAACAGATTGCGAGGTTCAGTTTCTAACTATCAGAAGGTAACGTTTGGAAATGAAAGTCTTTGTTAATGTGTGAACTCAGATGATGAGCTGAAGTAGAAAAATAAATGTGTGAAGTGAAGAGTGAATTGGAAAAAAGAAAAGAGGGATGACAGAGCCGGTGGAGGCTGTATTATGTGACCAGAGATATCTTCATTCAGGCTGACTCAATGAGACGAGATAATAGGGCCGAGTTAATTGTAGAGAAGAATGAAAGAAGGCCGATGAATGAACTGGGAAGCAGAGGCTTCATGGCTGGTGAGACTTATTTATTTAATAAATTGCGGAGGGGAAACGTGGGACAGGAACCTGAGTGAAGGACTAATTAACACTCGTGTGTTGAAAGCAGTAGGTTGTAGTTTAGACTATGACTGTGGCTCTGGGGCAGAGTGGGAGAGGGATGCTCCTGTTTCTCACTATATGATTTAGTCATTAACAAATTATACCTTGCATGTATCTTTATTTTCTGTGGGGGATTTTCCTTATTTCCTTATTTAGCTCCAGATTTCCTTATTTCTACATCACTTTGTGGAAACATGAATGAATGGTCGGCGTATATATTGTGTGAATTTTCTGTAAAGCTTCTCTCATTCTCATATTTAGTTGTTTCATTTATAACATTGCTTATCGTGTCAGAATTTACCATGAACCAACATATGACGAGTGTGTGTGTGTCTGCTTGCAGCCACATGGAGCTGGTGGTTGTTGAAGTTGAAGCTGCTACAAACATTTCCATCAACACCCAGTCCATCAAGCTGCACGTGCTCTTATAAGGAAAACACCAGTTTGTTTGTTGTTTTTAAAAGAAGATATTTCCTTCTTTGTGTATGAAGTTAAGATGTACATAGAGCATTATAAAATAGACTTGCTCCATGAATCTATAGCAGATTTATGTCTCTTTTCTGCACATGACTGCCTCCTGACATCTATCTGACTGCCCCATGACCCTTCCTCTGCAACCCAACAGGTAAGTGCTTTTCTATGAGATACTTCAGCTCTGTGTGACTATATGTTTCGCTGATTTACAACACTGCGGTTTCCTCTGAGGACCAAGATGTTTGTGGAAGGGTCCAGATGTTAATGTAGTTACTAAAAGTTTAATCCTCTCTATCTTTGCTGGAAGCTCCCCACCTGCAGCCGCAGCCACTGTTTAATCAGGATGTACAGCTAGATTCTCAAGTATTTCAGGATAATTTACAGACAGTGATGCCTGGGAGGGGGGTGCGGTGGGTGGAAGGTGGTCAAGTGAAATGAGTTTGGAGTCAGTGAAGACATGTGCATTTTTCCCAAGTGGTGGAAATAAGCCAAAGGGCCTCTTCATTGATGCGGGAACAGAAAGTGAAATAGCTGCTGGGGTGTTCGGGATCATTAAGTGCAGTGTTTTGTCAGTGCTACACCATGCAGAGCCCACAGGCGCCGGTGTGTTTTCCTCTGTGTGTAACACGTACAAATCCAAAGTCATGCTTACTTGGAACGCCATTGGTCAACCCTCCTCCCCATTTTTTTCCAGTTAAGTCATCAGAGATTTCCTGGCTGCAGCGTGCCGACCTGCTCTCGGACCCCTCTGACCCACGACTCCTCCGCAAACTTGTTGTCTTTCTGCGCTGCAAAGTGCCCGTAGCTCCATATGAGTCGTCCAACCAGTCCGACCAACCACTTAGATCTATAGATTTACAAGTGTTCCCATTCATTTCACATGGGAAAAAAAAGTGTTTTTGTAGGGAAGTGGGACGTCCACTCCCGGGAGCTCAAAGGTTTGGGAAGTGCACAAAAGGTCAGAAAGGTGTTGAGAATATTCATCCTGTGTTTTTCTACACAGCTCATTGTCGCTGCGGTTGTGTATTTAAACTTCGGTTTCATTATTTTTCTACAGGGACAAATCCCGTTGATAAAACAGGACTTTTAAGTCATTGGCCTAAAAGTTTCAGGTGCTTGTTTTTTGTTCATGGTCACTTGTCTGAACTCAGTCACACTGGAAAAGGTGGGAATGTGTGAAGAAGCACCGAGGCAGTAGTGGGTCTTCAGGGCTTGTGTACTCTGAAATGTGGTTATGCGTGTGTGTTTGTGTACTTGTGTCTACATGAATACTGCAATGCTGGAGGCTACATACTGTACGGTAAGAACTTCCTGTATGTGGCTCCACAGGTTATTAACCCCTCTATTTTAGACCCATTAAATGAGCCTTTGAGCAATAAGTAAATTAACTTTTTTTTTTTCATCTTAATGAAAAATGTAAATCTTTGACTTCGGACTATTCTTTGTCAGACTGATCATCATATTGGTGAGAAGTATTTCATTGACGGTTAAATTAGCTGATGTGCTGGCTGACCTTTCTTACTTCACCCACACTGTGGCCTGTCAAGGCAGCTGTGCTAAAGTTCTATGAAAAGTTAGTGGTGAGAATGGGACCTGAATGCATTAATCCCCGGAATAATTTTGAAGCATGTTCGGCTGTGAAGCAACCGTCTATGAAGTGGAGCTTTAACGAACGACAACATTGTCTAGACAAGTGGGAGAGATCGCCCTCACAGCTCCTTAGTGCATGGCACCCAAAGATAACTATGTTTACACTATTGGCCAAAGCGTGGCTGTACCCTGCACTTAGCTGCGTGAGTCAGTGTTAGAATACGGTTGACTGACTTTACGACTGAACTTTTATTAAGGATGTGGAGCGTATGGAGGCTACTGAATGTTGCATTACACCCGAGTTGGTAAAAACATCAGTGGCCTGTCTCCTCTAATGAAATAAGAAATAAATCTGAACAATCCTCAGTTTCCTAAGCTATAGATTTACATCACATTTTTTTCTTTTTTTTTTTCTCGTAAGCTTTGAAGATTTTCCTTTTTGTTTCATCCCCTTGAGCTGCCAGAACAAACCGTTACGTCTCTCTCATCTTGTTTTATCCCAAATTTCATAAAAAGCTTCCCTCTGGCTTACAGGCTGGCTTCCCAGCTTTTTAGGGGTTTGATCCTTCTGACAATGTTTCTTTGCTGCTTCTGCTACATAGATGTGGCTGCACTGGGTTTCCCAAATTTGTAGATGATCAGAAGAAATGGACAGCACCTGAGTTAAACATACAAATGTCACGGCAAAGGGTCTGAATATTTATGGCCATGAGATGTCCCAGTTTTTATTCTTTTGATAAATTTGCACAAACGTTAAGAATTCCGTTTTTCTGTCAGAATTCGGAGCTTAAATGATTTTTGCAAATAGCTGTAAAGTTAAACATTAATGGGGATCTGAATACTTTCTGCACCTACTGTTTTTTTATCCCTTATGAAAAGGAAACTTGTAATTTTTTAAGTATTTAGGAAGAAAACTGAATGAGCCCTCTGTCAGTGAATACAGTGTTATTCCGTCCCTTCTTTGTTTTGATTACTGTAAACAACCCGGAACAACTGTAAAGAAAGATGTACCCCCTAAACCTTACTGTCAAATGTTTATTGTGGTCTTTCTGTGGGATTCGTGGGATATAAAGATGCAGACTCCTGTCGAGTTTCACTCACGGACATTGAAGCTTTAAGGGAATCTGCTTCAAACGTTTTCAGCAGATGCGTTTTCATATCATGCGATGTGAGGGAGGGGAATACTGTAGCTCACTGCTAAAAGTATGATGCATTTTTCTTAATGCACGTTTTAGGGATCAGGCTTGTGGATGAGTTTTAGGTCTTTATCAATGCTACGTGTATTCGTTTGTATCCATAAGAGCACCATAAAAGTCTTTTGAATCTCAAGCGCTTGCAGTAAACGGAGAATGAAATAAGCTGCTGTATTAACACATTGTCACACCAGCAGATTTTTGCAACGTTTTTTACTGGGAGGTAAATCTTTTCCAGTCCATAGCTGATGCTTTTTAACCATGTAACCCCACGGATCATCTTTTTGAACATTATAGTACTGCAGTGCACGTGTGAAAACGGTTCAAAATGTCACATCTGCTGAAGATAGGATTATGAGTAGCAACACAAAGGCGGCAAAAACAGCGAATGAAATCACAAACCACGGCTCTATTACGGGTTTTCTTCCCGACAATCTCAGGAATATGAGCTGATTAGAGCACAGTAGGGAGCCCTGGAGGAGGTGAGCTGACTGTGGAACTTGAGATACAATGAAAAATACACAATGACACTTTCATATGGGGCTGTAACTTCAGTTTTCACCTTTTCTTAGAGAAACAATCTTCTCTGTAGAAGCCTCCCCGGCAGCCCTAGCATGTGGCGAGTCGTATTAAAACAAATCACAGTGGATTGCATATCAAGACACATGGATAACTTACTGTGTACGAAGATATAGGCTTGCACCTGTAAGCAGACAGAAGTGTGCTTACTTACACAAGACCAGCTGTAAACGCACACATACACACACAAAAAAACACACGGGAAAGTCCCTCCTGTGCTGTTGCGCGGTGGGTGGGTGGCCGTGACCAGTGGCCTTTGGCTTTGAGTCTGAGGTGGGCTGAGAGTTTGCGTTCCACCCCCTAACGAGACACAAAGAAGGGCTTTGTTGTAGAAAAGGGAGGAGGTATGATAAGGAGGAGAGGGGTCCAGAAATTCTGAGAAAAAAACTGCGACTCGTGTGATATGTTTCTGAGATTTGAGATGGACAAACAAAGAGGGGCATGGGCCTCTGGTGGTGAGAAAGAACTCTGGAAAACAGACCAACTGTGAAACTTCTCACATCTAATGGCAGGAATAGTTTCATGAAATTATTTCCCGTTTGATCTGCATATGATAGTCTTGCTATATGAATTCCTCCGTTTTGCTGTGCTCAGACTCTATTCTGGGTTGCTCTGTTGTGTAAACCTGTCTGCATGCTCCCCATTACACCCATGGTTTGTCGGTAATGTGCCTTGAAATGTGTAATGTGTCTGGCCGGCGACTGCTGATCTGGATTCTGCTCTTAAATCCTTTTCTAGCGGGATGACTCGCTTCGGGAGCTGCTCTTGGATCAGGAGCAGCGGGAAGTAAGCCAGAGGAGTCGCATGCAAGAATTTACACGGGCTCGTGTGTGTGTTGGTGAATGAAAGCTGGTCTGAGTCCAGCATTCAGAAGAGGTTTGCGCTGGGTTGATTTATTGCGACGAGCTCGGATAAGAGGGATAAACTCAGAGTAACGGACAGTTTTTTCCTGCGTCTTTGTGTGTCGGACAGCTCACAGCTGTAGAGGGCAGCGAGCCAGGCCCAAAGTCCTCCCCTTTTGTCACGATAGCGGTCGACCTGCCGTCTGCCTAATCAGCATCATTTTCTCTGTGTTGACTTATTTTCAATCTTGATTTATTTCCCAGAATATGCCCCCCACATTGCCCTGCTCTTTAAATCAGTGTTAATGTCAGCGCAGAGTGGTTCTGGGTTGTGTTTGTCTGCAGGAAACACATTGACACTCTGAGGGCCACACAAACTCAGATGGCTGTGCTGCGAGTCTCTAGCTTATGTTATTTCACACATCCTGGATTTTATTAGAGTTTTCCTCTCGCTGCGTTCCACTTGTGTGCTTGTTAAAAATGCTTTATATATGTAAACACATGGCAAACAATAGTCACACCTCTGGGCTGTAAAACCTCACAAGCTGATTAAATTAAACTGCTGCTTTCAACCGTTCTTTCTTCAGTCGTTTTTCCTGTTTTCTTTTTTTTTTGGTTTTATATTTTCATATTTGTTCTTTTCTTTTTTTCTCTCTCTATTTTTTGTGCCTCACACTCCCTGTCACTGGCTCTCTGTTGTAAGCGGGCCCCAGTGGGGTTTGATGGGCACGTTGCCAGATTGGACTCCTGGTGGCTTGCCAGATTGGCTGTCAGCACATGAGCTGAACTTTTTCTTAACCCCTGTCTGACTATCCAACCGTCACCTTTAGATTATGCAGGGCTCTCTCATGGGAGTCCAGCTTTCTCTTGTCGTAAGGAATTAAACTGAACCCACAATAAACGATGCATATCTTAGATTATTTGACAAAGCAGTAATTAAGTGTCAGATATTGGTATCATTTGTGTAATGTTGTGAAATGCTATCCAGAATTACAGAACCAAATGGCTTTAGAGCTGACTAATAAAGATCCTGTGGTCGTTCTGACCACAGCACCAGGAGCTGTTATTTCACAATGTTTTGGATTTCCTAGTCTGTTTGCTCAGAAAGTCTGCTTCATTTAGGGGGATTGTGATGTGATGTGCAAAAAAACTCTGATTCGGATCAAAGAAGCTGACTGGGTCCACCTACAAATGCATGCCAGTGTCTAGCAGATCAAATACAGGAAACAAACTTAATATATGCACATAGGGACAATTGGTGGCTCTTAGTGGGAGGAATGGCTCGCGGTCAGAACTGGAACAACTTGGTAAAAGTTCTGATAGAAACACGGTCATCTAAGGAGACCACTACTGTAGCGTCTGTGGACCCCAATTTCCTCTTATGTGCTGGAAACAGTCACTGTCCTGCATTAACCAATAGATGAACCTATTTTGTCTTCTCCTTCAGTAATTCAGCAATTCTCCGGCAGGGACAGGAATATGCTAGTTAAGGTCCGATTCATTTGAGTAGCTCAACATGCATGCAAACACAGTCTGAACGAATGTACCCCCCCTCCTGCCGGTGGACTAGCCCTGATGTAAATGAGCCCTAAAGCAATGCCCTTTATTCTGCAGTCTCTGAGATTCTATAAAGGGCTGCATTGCTCTGTTTTTGGATGGAAGATACTGGGATTCTTATTTACGGACAACAGCATGTGCACATTAGCCCGTATATATACATACACAACATTCAGAACACGTGCGTTCATAGTGTCAAATTCTTGGGCATTAAAGGTCAAGGAGCTCTGTGGATGTGTATCTATATACTTGAGTATTCCTCTGTCCCGTCTGGTTCTTGCTCTCAAACAGCTGTTGGTAAATCTGCCGTCAGGTGCACTCACTGTTCCTCCTGAGAGTTTCAGAACGGGTTCAGCCACATGCCAGATTTTCACAAGCAACCTCAAACACTGTGGCAATGGCAAACATGTTTTCCTGTTCATTCTAACTACGGCAGGGAACAGCCCCATGACAGCGAGACTACACGTCATTATCAACGGGGATACACCTGAAATGTTAATGCTGCACTCTTGAATCAGAGTTGCTGAATGGATCCTCTATCTTTTCGTACACAGTGTGTTATTTGCATGGTGATATGCAAATTTGTGGGTTTACTCAGGGTGAAGAATTAAACTTGCTTTATGCTGTATGTTAGATTACATCATAGTCAACTTAAACCTGCTTAATGGTAAGTTAATAAAGCAATATTTAATTCATTATTGTTAGGTTTAGATTTAGGGTTTAAAACTATCAACCGTGCCAATGTTCACACGTTACTTCTATGCCTCTCCTCCCCTAGAATGTCTCATCTGTAGATGATTTTATGAATGCTATACATACGTGTGGAAGTATATGCAAACCACATCTGGCCTGAGGTCTGCTGGTCTGGGCCGTCCGCTCAGGCATGAAGGATCAGGAATGTGCAGCTGACCACACCCTTTCTCTCCTGCAGCCGCTGGACGCAGCCCTGCTGGGTGTGTTTGTGTGCGGTCGAGTGTGTGAATGCCCGTCTCAGATTACCTGAGTTCGTTTGTCCTAAGCTAGCCGCTCCTTTATCAAACTTTTCTTCCTTTAAGCCATTGAATTTCCTCTCAGCTTCCTTCTCATTTCTGTATTTCTCTGTTACCTCTGTCTTCAAAGTTAAAAATACTCTGTTCATTGTTTTTCATAAATCCAGACGAGCTGTTCACGTATCATCGAACCTGGCCCAGCCTTTAATGCGGGACGTGGCTGTTTCACAGATGCAGCTCCGATCCTCCCTCTTTGTTCTTTGCCCGGATGAAAGATGTAGCCGTTTGCGTGCAGATATTCTGGGTTTGGCGCACAAATGTTGAAAAAGTTCGACTTGCAGGCATACTTTGATTAGCAGCTTTGAATTAGCTCCATCTTTACGGTCATAGGTGAAAGGTCAGAAGTCAATACCTGCTTTACTTTTTCTCTGGGTTTTGAAGCTAATCTGCACTCACACATGACTCTGAGAAGCACACAGACATATTTTGAGGATAAAGACATGGGAAAGCCCCTAAGAATGGTGCTTCCAGCTAAGCCTGCGGCTTTTGCTAAGGAATAATAGAATTAAGTAGCATACCACACACACCGAGGACTGCTTCCAGCTGGAGTTGTGCACTGTAAAACCTACCTGCTCTTTTATAGTCATTTGTTGTAGTAAAGTTCTGTAGTTTTTTTTACAGTTTCTTATTATAGGTGTGCTGCTGTAATGTAAACTTCACACAGGAAGGCATTTAAATGGCCTGCAGGTTCCAATTTAACTCCATGTTTTCTGTTCACAAAATAAAAATGTTGTTGGAAAAACAGCTTAGTGAGAAAATTTAAAGCTCTTGAATTGATAATTAAGGGTAATAAGAAAGCTTTTTTCCCCTTTATGATGGTTTACTGCTGTACTACAGAATATTTCCACCGCCATTTCTCATCAAATGTTTAGAGTGGAGATGTTGGAATAATGAAGCGCATGGCCTGAGGAATGAGGGATTTTTCTTGATGAGATGACTCCAGGGGTTTGCACCAGCTCAGTTACTGCATAACAACTCAGGCAGATCCTGTGTATGTTTTTTGTGCGTGTGCCCTCATGTGGACCATTCCCCAGAGGCCAAAAACAGGCCTTGAATGATTGAAATAGCTGTGTTATCACAGACTAAAGATGGCTATCTCCGCACACATAAACAGACTTTAGTCCCAGCAGAGCCTGGGTGGTGTGTATAGTTAAGTGTCAGGCGTGCACAGATGAACTGACACACATGCACACATTTTCTGGCCCATTTAAGTTTGACCAGCTTGAGAGACTGGCAAAAGCTTTTTTTGTGTGAAGGCGGCCTCATGTGGCTGGTCATGGTAATTACGTCCAAAAGATTTTGAAACTGAGAATTTGTTGACTAATTTTCAAAGAAATTTCAAAACATTTAAGACATTAGCCAGAAGCGTTAGAAACTTTGATACTTTTTTATACTAATTCTGGCTATCTAATGAACTAAACAAATCAACTTCAAAATAAAAAACAAAATGGGAAGTAAAAGTCAACTGATTTGATGTGATAAATGTCTTCCTATAAAAAACCTGCATTAATTTCCTTTGCTTGGAGAAAATTGATCATTCTGATTTAAATTCTCTCTTCCATATATTCTAGTAACATGTGAATAAATGTCTTTACTGTATTGTTCTGTCTGCTGACTGCAGTTTGAGTCTGCTGTGGTTTCATCAGAAGATAAATTCTGCTTTTGCTTTGATGGCCCACGTGTGGAGGGGTTAATATCTGAGTGTGTACCGATGCAGTCGCCAGTACTGATGATCAACCTCCTCTCATCACTCTTATTGGCAGTTTAAGTGCATTGTTTCAGTATACGAGTCAGTTGATGGATTGTATTGATCTTCTTTATTGAGTTTATGCATCCTCCATACATTTACATTATGTGTTGGACCAGTAATGGAAGCCAAATGATTGATGACTTAGAGAAACAAGAATAGGCTCAAATGTCTTGTTTCTGAAATGGCCCTATTTTCTTGACTTGGCGTCCTGATCACTGCAGGGTAACTGCTGATTATGTGCTGATGTGTCATGGTTAAGACTGCAAACCACTTTTATGTCCCCAGTAGTGACTGACTCACTCTTTCTGTAAAACCAGGACAATAAACCTTCGTTAAGACTGCTGAGGCAGCCAGATATGAACATGGAGACAAATGTCACCATCAGTTTGTCTGTGGCTCTTTTCAGCTTAAACTAGTTAACAGAATGATAATTCAGTAAAAAAATATGTTAATCTGTCACCTGTCGTCCAACAAGGATTATGTGCAGTTAAGTCTAAAGATAAATGAGACTGTGAGACACTGAATTTTGTACGAGGTTAAAAAAAGACGTTCAGAGGGGGCGGCATCACATGTCTGACACTAGTCAGGAGATGACAGTAAAGTATATACTGGACTCAATCCACAAACTTTTAAAGGTGCTTTTATGTTGTGATCTTTTTAGGACCGTGCCGTTACCAGTAATTTACCTAGTTCTGTTTTTTATGAGCTTGGAGGACACAGTTTATTATCATAAAGTTACATCTGTGTGTTTACCACTGTGGGATGCCTGGCATCTGGCATCTAACTGCATTGTTCAAACACACATGCAGACACCATCCATCCATTTTTAAAGCTAATCCAAGGTCAGGCCAGGGGAAGCAGAATAAGCCAGACTTCCCTCTTCCTTGCTACTTCTTCCGGCTCGTCTGGGGGGGAGGATCTTAGCGATTCCCAGGTCACACTTCACCAGGGAGACTTCCTAACCAGTTTCCTGATCCACCTCAGCTGGCTACTATCTGTGCAGAGGTGTGGTGGCTGTACTCTGAGCTTCTCCCAGAGGACTGAGTTTCTATCCTATCTCTAAGGAAGGGCTTAGATGCCATGAAGATCACTCATTGTTGTTCAATTTCTTCTCCTTGATCTTTTTTTTTTTATCAGGTGCTGCCTTCCTCAATACAGACTGGGCAGCAGTCATTATTAAGGAATGCTATGCTACTACAGAAAATGTGTTTTAAGGAAATGGAGCTCCATGTCAGCTTCACGTGTCTCAGAAGCGACGGGACAGTTGAGTAGATAGAAATGCTAAATCAGGCTTGTAAGACATGCTGCTTACCATAAGAGCAGTTCTACATTAATATACAGTAGTTCTGTTTAGGGGTGGGAAAATCGAATCAAAAAATCGAACATCATGATTTTTTTATTTCAAAATTTTTAAATAGATAAACTTTGTTAAAAGATCAGTTTTTCAAATAAATACAAATAGTTTTAAAATTTTTAAATTTCATTTTTATTATTTTTTTTATTTATCTTTATTACTTGTTTGTCGGGCGTTATAGTAGCAGAATGTTGGTCTGGATACTGTGTTGTTTTTGCCTAACTGAAATTAAGAAAAAAAATAAAGCAAGATTTTTTGTAAAACTTTTTGGTTTTTCTCCACAAAAATCTGCAATATTGAAGAATTATGAGAATCGCAATCTAAATCGAAGCGGCACCCAAAACATTGTAAAGGAATCGAATCGGTAGGAAAGCATATCGTCCCACCACTAGTTCTGTCTCTGCTTGGACATGATACATCTGCATATCAAAAGTGTGTTTTTTGTATGGAAAAGTCCCTGCTCTCCCTTTGGTAAAGATTCCAACACCTCCTGTGTAGCCCAGTATAGTGCGCATAATAGTAACAGAAATTCAAACATGCACATCTGCACACAGACCAAGCACTGACTTGCATTGTTCCTTTAGGTGCACCCCAGTTTAAGCCACGCATCTTAAGTATTGATTTACGATTGCGCTGGTTGTGACTGCCATGACACCAAACGAAGCATTCCTCCACCTTCCTACAAAAAAAACCAACCCAAAACACACACCTCCAGTTAACCAGTGTCAACTGGTGCTTTACTAACAACTTGTTCCCACATGCGGTCTTTGACAAAAACAGACACACAAGCTCCCATCCACGTATCCCAGTGAGCGTGGGGTGCTCCGGGGTAATGGAAGCCTTCCTCTGTGGTTTAGCTGTACCCCTGTGTTTAACTGGCTCTGTGAGTGCAGCGTTACTGCTGGGAGCACTGTGAAACTGTATTTACTGGGATTTGAAACTTGGCAGAAAGGCTCAGCTGAGGCTTTTATGTTAGCTAGACAATTGTGAAATGGTGGATCCACCAGTTCTTCATACTGCTGACTGATTTCAGTTGGGAGTGTTTATCCCAGTTTGTGTGACAGCATCTATTCAGGGTGTATCGGTGTCAGTTGTTGCTAGCCTCTGATGTCGGATTGAGTTACCTGGTAACCAGATCCCCTCCATCCCATGTCACCGTGGCCTGCCATGCAAGCACAGAGAGCTTGTCAGGAGAAATGTGTGTTTAATCTTTGTGGTGTTTGTTTAGCAGGATGTATAATTTAAACATTTTCATGTTAAGTGAAATGAGAAGGTTTTCTTATGTTACCTCTAAAACCATTTCATTCTGCACCACTTTTCTATTTATACTTTCTTTTCATCACCTGTCTGCAGTCACAGGTGTCTGCTGTTTAACTTTATGTTGCTGGTGTCTTTTAAGCAGCGATGTTTTAAATCTGGTGATCCTCAGAAAGACTTTAATCTTCTTTGATTTCATGTAATTTAGCTTAAATAACCCCGTAGCTTCTTTGCTGTCTGCTCTTTTGGTATTGTGGCGTCTCCACTCTATTCCTCTATATCTGGTCTTCTTTTAGAGTCTATTATCTCATTCTTAATATAATCGCCTTTGCATTTGTGCATTCAAGGAACCTGCACTCTGCCCTCATACTTCATTTCCTGCAACGGCGGCTGTTGCGGTCAAGAAAAGATGCAGCTATAGATTAGATCATTGCTCATCACTGTAAAGAATTTTCTTTTCAATATCATTATAGGGGAATAAATAAGGCAGTACTGCATGTGATGCAGAACTTCTGATGTACAGTCATTTAAAACATAAATTCACTAAAATGTACCCTTTTGTGTTGTCTCCAGATGTCAGTTATTGTGAAACCTTTTTGTGTTTATAATCCTGCACAACAAAAAACAGCTTAGACAGTTAACGTCTTACATTTGTCAGAGATAAGCAAACTGTATTACGCAAGTGAGCCACCTTTCCCCCGAAATACTCATATGTGCCATATCATGACATCAAAATCACACGCATGCATGTAGACACACTATATCTAATTTGGGAGTTAACTTTTTAGCCTGAACTCTTACAATTAAAGGACAATAAATTGTCTCTGCACTCTTGAGATGAAAGATATAAAAACTCAGGATATTATTGGCAAGTCAGAGCAGTTTTTGTGTTTTTCCATTAGATGAAGGCTAAGACCTCCAAAGAGGTATTTTACCTCAGAAAAGCCAGCATGGCACTGTTAGATGACCACACAGATTTCCGATTGTCCATATTGATTATTGGTCATTTGTGAGGCTCATAAAATAGAAATGAAATGGGGGGAGGGTTCAGAGTGCTAACCTCCTCCATGGAGCATTTGACCTGTGGGGGTGAGGTTGGAAAAAATTGTCGGTTTCTTTGTCTTGAACTTATTTGTCGGTTTGAACCAAATAATTTTGGTCATCGTCACCCTGCCTTGTGTTTAATCTGTGGTTGCAAAGATCCGTTTGTTCAGCTCAGTAGCGAGTAAGCCTGGTTAATTATTAAGGGGCTTGACCTCACATGTCATTACTGTGAACAAAGGTCTTAGAAACATATACATATCTTTGTGTGTGTGTGTGTGTGTGTGTGTGTGTGTGAGTAAGAGTTTGTATTCCTAATATTTGTGTTTATGAGTGAAGCTGGGGACGTCACGTCCTGCCAGTTGCTGCTGTGTAAATAGAAAGTTTTAAGATGTGATATTTTCTTTATAAAGGGAAAGAAATTGAGGTCAGGTTTGGGGTGTTGGTTTACTCCACTTTGCAGCCACAAATTTTGGAATCCGCTTTCAGTGGCATTGCAGATCCACCGTAAGACCTCAGAGCTTTACAGCCCGCACTGAAATAACATTGTTGAACGTTCTTTTTTTAGGTTTAACCAAAGATCTGTGAGAGAAAAGCAGCCTATGAGAGTCAGATTGTCACACCTCAGTGGTCTCACGCTCCCTGCTGTTGCACTTGGGTGGGAAAACTCCACCTCCCTAAAAAAATTTGGAGCTCCTCTACCTGTGTTTTTTTCTTTTAAACGCACATTTTAGTGCCTCGAACGAAACGTTTCGTGTTGGCTTTTAAAAGAAGAACTGGACTCGGGGTTAGAAAAACCAGTAGTAAAGAGCAATTTATGTGGATGTCAAAGGACAAAGAAGCTTAGACGAGTTGGATGATATGGAAGATAAACAGAAAGACAAGCAGGAGATAGAGGGGGGAAAAAAGGTGTGAGGGAGTTGAAAGGAGGGAACGACGGCGTGATGTGTGCTTGTTGTGAACGGATGGAGGGGAGGGGCAGAGATCAGGGATCACAGGAGCACAGAGGCAGGGAATAAGGAAGAAGGGACAGGCTGGCTCGTATTTCAGCTCCGTGTGTACAAGGGTTGGGTGTAATCCTAACTCTGTACTCACAGCGCAAATTACCAGCTCTCATAGTCGCACGCTTCCACTGCGAAGCACGGGAAAGTTCAGGAAATCCTCGCCTCCAAAACCTCAGTTTTTCCTTTTTACCTGGCTGTGCTGGAAGTATACAGCAGGTGTGTTTCCCGTACTGATTTTAATTTTATCAGCTCCGGAGTCAAGCGACCGCCACCACCTGTTTTTTTTTTTCCACTACCACCAGTGGCAACAAATATCGAGAGAAAAACAGGAGGAAAAGAAAGAGGAAGAAGTAGTTAAAAAGGATCTGTGTGTTTGGCAGGAGGATATCACATGTGAGTGTGTGTTTGCCAGCATGAGAGCATGCAAGTAACCTCGTCAGGTTGGGATAGACCCAGGGAGCCTGAAACCTCTTAACCTTCCTCTGTGCGCCGCGTCTGAGGGGTTGCGTGTCAGCTGGTGTGAGCTAACAACTGGAGATAACGGCTCTCAAGGGCACGCATGGCTGTAAACAACAACTTGCTGTGATTGAGAAGTATTTCATTTCAGTTTGGAAAACTCTCTTTCCCCCCCACTTCTGCTGAGCATCCCTGTGTGTAGAGGGGCGGCGGTTTTCCAGCTTGCGGGATCGCCTAATTACTCCTTTGGGTCTGGGATTCAAATCTGGAGTAATAAAAGCATAAAGAAGGGAGGAAAGAGCGGAGATGATTTAAAGATCCTGGCAAGTGACACAAAATGACATGAAGGAAGCTGAAGTTGGGAATGACCGAGTCATTCACGATGGTAAAACACTCAAGCAGAGGGGAGAAACCCTGGCCTGTGGTTGAACTTCCTCCTGGAACTAATTCACTGAATAACATCCAATCTGATTAGAAGCACGCATGTGGATCTGGGTGTTGTTCCCACAATATTTGGACCTTCATAAGCTGCTCTTAGAATAGACGTTCCACAAATAAACATTCTTTATGACTCAGCCTTAAAACCAAATTTTTTTTATTTGACATTGTCCTTTACTGTTAATCGTTTGCCTGAATGAAGATGAGGGGAGACAGGAGATCCGTTTCTTTCCACAAGGAGAAGCCAGCGAGCCTTTCCCGGGCTTTTAGCTGGCTCAACGTGTCCACCCTGTCCCGCAACCGGAGGCGCATTTTCCAAAGCCAGAACGAGCTCCACGTGGTTCACCATCGCCACTCTCACACTCGTCCTCCAGATGAGGAGGAAGATGATGATGACAGCTGGGTATACAAGCCCCAACACAAAATAGGTGAGAGGGGAGAAGGAAGACGTGAAGTGAAGGGATTTTTGTTCTCAGTCTCAAACAGGAAGCTGCTGAACGACTTGTTAACATGCACAAACAACGTGGTTGTTTCTTTTTAAATGGCCGTTTTATTCTCCATCTCCACTACTGGTTACATAGGGTGTGTGTGTGTGTGTGTGTGGTCAGTGCAACCATATAGTAGGTGGTCAAAGGGCACTTTGTGTGTGGGATAGGTAAACAATGATGCGTCAGGCCTGAAGCAGGTGATGTCACAGGCTGGTACTGATGCGAGTGTGTGGATTGATACCAGGGAGAGGGTGCGTGTGTGTGGCTCATCACTGAAAACAAGTGATAATTTAGTAGAATGATAGACATTTTAGTGTGCTGGGTTACATTTGTATATCTGGCCTGAGGTAAGGTGGGCATTTTATACTCCTCTCAGCTCTTTATGAGTATTGTGTTTCCAGATCATCTAATGATTAATTAATCAGTTTGTTGTGGAACTGGGTTCATGCATGTGTGTATTCTCAGTCAGTGGTGTCAGTAAGACTTGGGGGACAATGGCTGTAATTGTAGCCTAGTCTTTATCCAAGAGTGGAAAAAGACACTGATGCTGCACCATGGCAACAAGAATTACCTCATTAACATTGACACTTTTTTACCACTGAATATGTCCGTGGTTTTGTAGCAATATTAAATGACTTTTGCCATTTTTAGTTTGCTTTTTAAACTACAGAACATTTAAAGTTGAATGTTGAATGATGTAGGGCTGGGCGATATGGCCAAAAAATTAAATCTCAGATTTTTTAAAACAAAATCCGATTTTCGATTTTAATCGATTTTCTTTAATCTTCCTGTCTTTTTCTTTAAAACAGATCACACCATTTCAATCACCCATTCAGGAAGTTGACCAAAATTCAAAGTGCAGATATTTTAAGTTGTGAAACAAACTTGTGAAACAAGCTGGCAGGCCCTGCCACTGTAAACAATGAAAATATAACTTATACGCATACAGTTGTACAGGTGAGGGAAGGCAATGTCGGCAAAATATTTCCGGCTAAGAAAATCTCGATTTTCAAAAAATTAAATCCTCATTAATAGAAAATTCGATTTATCGATAAAATCGATTTATTGCCCAGCCCTAGAATGATGACATGTCTGCACTATATCAGGAGCCATATTTCCCAAAAACATGTGAGTCCGTCTTTAAGGTTTATTCAGCAGAAATCTATTATTAGCTGAAAATGCTTCCAAAATGAAAATGAATATAAAGAAACTATCTAAAAATAATGTTAAAAATTGCACTACTGATGCAAATATTTTTCCTTCCATCCTTCCAACACACAGGCAGTGGCCTGTGTGTTTGTTTAACTTTCAAATAACACTATTCAAACACTTGTTGGCAGCAGGTTTTATATATTACATTTCCAGTTGTTGTAATAAG
>JAVQJG010188880.1:0-19364 GCA_036024015.1 Craterocephalus amniculus | reverse complement strand
TTTATTTAGCTCTGTATTACTATCTTCACTCAGAGGCAACTAGCTGGCACTCAATACATTTTTTTTGTTTATATGAAACAAGCCCTCAGGTTTTTGTTTGCCTGTAAAGAGCCGGGCAGATTAATATCTTCAGTCTCCTTAGGACTCTATTCAAAACATTAACTATGTGTTTTTGTTAAAGCATTTGTTTTGTGCTTGTGCAGTGATTGATCACAGACAGAGAGGGGACAGCAGAGTTGGGACAGCCTAGTGATATAAATCACATCTGATAGAGGGCACATAGATAATTGGTTGTCTGGCCCTATAGTCACAAAAAGCAAGCCACAATCTTCCACAGGGAGATAAACTAGAGGGCAGTGCACAATGATAACAACATGCTTGACTGTCAACAGATGAGATGCAAAATTCCTCCCCTCCCATCCTCTGAGTCTCCCGTCCTGTTATTGTTCGAATGAGGAGTGTAGAGGTTAAGTGGATTGAAAATCAGCTACGGAATGTTTCTGTATATTCTTTTTGCTGTCCTATTTGCGAATAGATTTACTGTGGGTGACCGTGGCCCATTCTGATCAATACAAAGGCATCATCAAGGGCTTTGAACCGCCTCACTATGGTGTCGCTCTGAAAGATCCCTACTCTCTCTCCCTCACTCTCCTTTTCTCCCTCTCAAGACACAACTTGTCCCCTTCATCCTTCGCACTTTTCAGGAGGAGGGGTTTGTCCACCTCACTCAGCAGTTTTACAGATAAAAGGAATGTCCATGTCCATCTGACACACAAAAAGCTCGTCTTGATTAAATAGCCTGACAATGCGCCAAATGTATTGCAGTTGCCAGGGAGACCAAACTGACCTTCGGTGTTACGCTTTGCGTCAAGAGTTACCATGAAGATCAGCAGTATATGTTCCACTGAGGGAAAGGACAAAATATGCAGCACTTCAAAGGAGAGGGTGGCCATTTATTTGAAAGTTAAAAGTATGGAAGGTGAATATATTTAACCCCTCCCTGACGAGAGGCAAGGGTGAAAAGGATTCAGCAAAGTTTTGTCAACTTTATTGCTGTGTTGGTGCGGCGGAGAAGCTCTTTTGAATCTCAGCAATAACGTCTTAAATACGGCATCTAAAGGGTTGTAAAACACATCCTTTTATGCCTACTTTTAATTTTTTTTTTTGCCAGTTCTAATCTGTTTAGGATGCCGTAGCTTCTTTTTTCAGGATGGGTGGATAATACTCTCAAGATTAAAAGCATAGCGGTGTAGAATGCAGTGCGGCGTCATCGTACTTAACACATTCAAATGCATTTCATAAACCTGTGTATCTAAGGGTTAGGATCAGATTAAGTAATCCCAAAGCACATGAAGGAAATTGAGGAAAAAAAAGCAAAACAACATGTGCTGAACTTTGGAGTAAGGGTTTGTATCTTCCTTTTTTTCCTTTTCTTTATTCTTACTTCCTCAATGACATTTTGAGAAGAGTTCACTTGGAAAATGGAGCTTTGCATCACATTAATTTTGTTTTTAAAGCTTCTGGGCAAAAAGCAAAACATCTTGCTGTGCGGAAATGAGGATTTAGGCTCCACAAAGAATACACCAGCTATGTCAGATCCATCACCCTAAAGTAATACAAGAGATTAGCATAAGGTCAGTGCCTATTCATATTTTTATTTTTATACGATATTTGCTGTATTATGTACTTGTCATAACATCACAAAGCTAGATAGACCTACATGGAATTAGTGAATCTCTGTTTGCTTCAGTGTTGTTTTTTTGCAGTGGAGGAAATGCAGTTAGAACCTCAGTAGTGTGGAATTAGAAAAAACAGAGAAAACAGATGCATCAGACTTCCCTTTAAATGAGAGATTCCGCTCTCTCTAAGGAGGCCTTTGTGCAGCTGAGGTTTTTTGTTGCTCCCTGGGCTTTTGATAAGGCCTCCTGCTCTTCCTCTGCCAAATCTGGAACCTCACCGCAGGGTTCTCAAGTGGGAGAAGGCTCACCTGCCGCTCCGTGTGCCCATTTTATCATCTGGATACACAACAAAAACACACGTATTCAACAAGAGAATTGCAGGCTCACAATGAGGGGCTGTATTTCCATACACTGACCTCCAGGCATCGCGCCACACTCAAATGTTCTGTGTTACAGCAAAAGTATTGCACTGTGTACTTCTGAGCTCTGATATTAATATACAGTCATGAGCAGGAACAAACATCCCCGCGTTCACTCTTAAAAATAAACACATGCACTGCATCCACATGAGGGAGCAGGCCCCGAATAGATTGCCACTCATATTAGAAAGCATTTTCCAGTTTGAATGTCATGCATGGTTGATGGGTGCCCATTTTCAGACTGCTCTACCAGCTGCATGTTTGATTTTGGTTACTGTGGAGAAGGAGGAGGCATTGATTGTTGTCATGCACATCACACCATGCCTCTGTGGGCGCCTGCTAATTTATGGGGTTGGTTTGTCATCTTGATTTCTTTGAGTGAAACAATTCAGCAGATGTACATTCATTTGCGATGTGGAGATTGCTTCCATTGCCATCATTGTCCATCCATTACCTCTGCACTGAATCCAGAGAAACAGGCACAAGCACTGCATCCTACTAAGGCAATAGGCTCGGGCTTGTGTTTCCGCTGTGCTGCTGTTTACCTGTCAGGTTTGTTAGTTTTGTCTGTGACAAATAGACGATGAGGTGCGTTTAAGCAACAGAGAGCTTTTCTATCGAAAGAGATTAGATGGTGCTTTTCAGGTCCTAATTGCAAGCTTACTTGCAAGCTTCCTGCTGTTGTTTTGACAAGCTCTACCAACACAATCTACAATATAAACTATCAATTAAAATATAAATAGGGAAAAAAATCTAAACAGAATAAATTAAATGGAATATAAAAATTTCCACTGGAAAATCGGAGTGCTGTTTTTTCTGTATTCTTCCTGTGTGTGTGCGTATGCCTCCTCTATAGACACAAAAAATGTGTGTAGATTTTATCCTTGGAGCCATATCGATCCTACCCAGGTAAGTCCTCACATGAATAATCAAACCAAGGTACCGACAGCTCTATCTAATCAATAGCTATTTCGACAGCGAGGCTCCAGAGCAACAATTCATAATAAATGGAAAGTCACGATACATACATCTGACCTCTTTGTTATGACAATGCCCATCTGAACATGATCATAACAATAGCTGAAATCGATCCAGGCCAAGTTCATGAGGAGGTGAGTCCTGTTATGCCAATTAACTGAGTTAAGGCAACAGCCCCTTTATTGTATTTTTATTACCAAGGGAGTGCATGATCTATGTCAATAGTAGAAATACTGAAATATCTGGAACCGTTGCACATCCTTGGCTGCCCCTAAAGCTTCAATTTCAAGTTTACCTCAGCTGAATGGTCACACTGAGGTTAATCATAACATGATGTGCCTCACGAAGAATATGTGTGTGTGTGTGTGTGTGTGTGTGTGTGGTTGTATGTATGTATGTATGCACCTGCAACTTAACTTTTAGTGGGAATCATTTGCTAATCCTCCTCTGAAGCTGAAGCATTGTGCTTCTCCAAGTCTTTTATACCAAAAGATATATTTTTTTCATTATTGTTACAATCTCTTTGGCAATGGTAAAGAATAGACTGTGGATTTGTGGAGACTTTCAGAGAGGGGCCAGATAGATTTAATAAACTGAAAACCCAAATATGTCCAGTCATTTGAGAGCATAATCTTGAGCAGAGTTTTTACAATGACACATCCATAAACATATAAAGTATGTGCATGTCTGAATTGCCCATTTTGAAGATTAAAGTGAACATGTTGAAAACTAAAGCTATATGCCTACATAGTATTTTAAAACCTGAGGGTTTATTCTTCAAAATTTTAAACAGTTTTATTTTACACCTTCTGAAAACTTAAAATAAGCTAAAGAAAAACCAACTCTCAACACCCATAACCACAAACTATTAAGAAGGCTATCACTAAAGAAGCCAATTCTATGCAAATTTGTGGCAGAATGAAGGAGGCCCAGGGGGGGATCTACAAAAAATCTGGTCAGTGTGCATGCCTCTCACCTGGGAGGTGGTGGGTTCAATCCCCACCTGGACCTTCATGGATACAGCCACAAAATGGTGATAAGGACAAATAAATGCTGCAACACATCTGCCTGATATCCCATAATACTTTGCAACAGCTGTCATTTAACCGCTTTTCTGTAAAAATGTTCAAACTGCATAATGATTTAAGTTTTTTACATCAGTTGAATTTTTTTTCTTCTAGGTAAAAATCCTTCAAATTGCAGATCAGCAATCAGTAGAAAGATTGGTCCAAAACTTAATTTGCTGTACAGGCGAAATGGCTGCATTCAATATTTAATTAAACAAGATGGTATCAAATGAAAAGACTTCCTGAGAAAACATGTCATAATATATCTCTTTCACAGTAGAGATTTTAATGTTGTTATAGTGGGAGAAGAAAAAGTTTGATTAGTAATGACTCACACCTATTTAGGAGGCTCATAAGTTTTTCTGCATGCTGCTTCACTGGCAAGGTTTAAATTAAGACATGAAAATGGTATTTGTAGCACCTGTGTTTTCCTGTTTGCCAAATATTGAACAATGGCAAAGATCATTGTGGTCTTAACGTCACACACTAAAAGACCAGTAAAATCTGATCACAAATTTCCTTAATCACTGGATAGTGATGGCTCATTAAAGGAGACATCTTAAGACCTGTTCATAAGTTCATAATTTTTACAAAAATTACATGAGTGCTGCAGAGGTACAATACAATGGCTGATTTAAGCCAATTTATTTGCAGCCATTCCTATAGAATCCAGTCATAAAGGGTGAAGGGAGCCACTGGACTCTATCTATCTAGGCCCTCTCTATGAATGGATGTGCCTTTTTGTATCACTACTGCAATTATTTAGTTATGTCACAATTTTTCTGAAACAGATAGCACTCATGACATGCTTGGCATCACACATTATCACTGTACATGTACTGTAGCCGGCAGGCGATGGGCAAATGTTGTCTTCCTCTAGTATATAAAACTCTGGCTTTCACTCTCACATCATTCCTCTATTGTTATTTTTGTTTGTCTAACAATAAGAGCTGTAACCTATGTCAGAAAGGATGCTAAGTTTTTCTATATAATGTTGAGTTCTTTTATTCGTTTTGATGCCGCATTCAATTTGAAATTTTTGACTTGAGAAAATGAAATGGAAAGAAAAAGTTAGATGTTCTCAATGCTGTGATCTTTTGTAGGGTAAATAAATCCCAATTCCACTCATAAGCTAGAAAGCCAAATAATAGCTTTAATTGATTTTTCGTGATCTCATCCATTTCTGGACAAAATCCTGGAAGGGTATTACTTTATCTATAACTGTATCTTTTTTTTCTTCTTTTTTTCCTTCTCTCTTTTTAGTTTATTTTATAATTCCTGAATTTGCTCAAATATCAAAATGATAATGCAAAAGCTCTGATTTTTCACTTACAAGCGGCAGGAACTACATCAAGATGTAAAGTTATGGTGGAGGTAAACTTGGGTAAACTTGCTGATTCTATTCTTAACTGGGATTGTGAAGTTACATTACTCCTAAAATCAAACAATTGACTGCATGATATATATTCAGAGCAGCAATATCCGAAGCAAAGTTGTGTTGCAGGGTTTGCTTTAGAGTTTAGGAGTAAGTTAATACTTCAGCCACATAAGTGCTCTCAAGCACCGATATGGTAATTTTGTTTTACTGTGACACCTTTAAAAAACCCTAAACTTTACCGTATAGAAATAAAACTCAAGCTTCCTCTTCAGGGCTGTGACCCAAAAAGCAGTCTGTATGTTCAGTCAAACTGTCTCAAGAAAACTTTCCACTTAGAGTTATTTCCCCTTGCGGGTGCCATTACATTTCAAATCCCAATGCACTGAGGTTGTTTAATAGTTTGCTTCATTTAAATGCCTGTTATAGCTGAAGTATATGGAAACATTTCAGTAAGCAGTCAGTGGATATTTAAATAGTTTATACTGCAGCTGTCTGGACTGTTATACCTCTGAAAGCTTACACTGAACCCATACAAATTGGGGAAAATGGTGAAATTTCACATTGAGTGGCCTTTATTCATTATTATTAAAATGATGAATTATTGAGCATCATCAATATTAAAGTAATTAATTCAGCCTAAAATTAAAATAAGCATTTTATAACTTAACAATTTCTTCTTTGGGGATCAATGAAATTTTCATTCATTTAATTCATGAAGTAAAGTTTTCTACTGTGAAGCTGAATGTGTGTTTATTTTTCTTTTTATTTATCTGTAATGTGAGGCAAGGCAATAGAGCCATTACAGCTGGGAGCAGAATGTAAAGTGTAATTGTCATGCAGCTCCCACGACTTTAAAGACACACTACAGAACTTTTGCCATTTTCTCTGTGATGCAGCCCCTACTGACGGCTATTTCGACATTCATCTGGAACTTTTCATGTACTGTGAGCTCTCTCCAGAAACCGAAAGGATTACTTCACCCTACGAATGATGTGCCTTCATTTTCTACTCACCCTCATGCTGATTAACACTCTGCAACACTTTTTTGATATTTATCATATGTAGGAAGTTTTCGTTCTGCGGAGATTCCTTTACAGTGATGTTGAGCGCCCTTTCAAAAAGGTCCCTAAAAGTCCACAGAAACATGGCAATAATCCTCCATACTGCTTGTCCAATGTAATCCAAGTGTCCTGAGAGGGTAGTGTCCATAAGTTACTCGAAACAACATCATTTAGTATATTTTTAGAGCCCAAACTGTAGCATTTTGTACTTCCTGGATGCGAGTGCGCGATGCTACGGTGGCTGCGGCAGACTGGGGGTAGCGGTCTTCTGCGGGTAAATCACTGTAACGGAATGGTTGCAGAACGAAAACCTCCCCACATGCCCGGCTGCATGATAAATATAAAACAAATGTTCCAGAGTGTTAATCAGCATGAAGGTGAGTAGAAAAAGAAGGCACATCATTCTGAGGGTGAAGTATTCCTTTAAAGACAGTTTTCTCTTGACTTCTCTTCTCTTTTGCTCCATCTCTGGCACTCTTTTCTCAACAGAAAAGCATGTTAAATTCAAATCTATACTTAACTTGTGACAAGAGGACCACCATTTCCTGACAAGTGTTTTTGAACAGGGTTATAGGTTTAAGTATCATTTCAAAAAATGAAATATTTCTCAAAATTTTAATTGTCTAAATGTCAAAACAGGCACCATATCATGGGGACTAAACATGTCTTCCTCTTGTCCAGTTTTATAACTGTTAGTTGCATACTGGACTTTCTCAGGTTATCAGGTCCTTCCAGTGCACTTTATAAGGAAAATGTCATGCCTGCTAAGGAGGCGTGACCACCAGCACACCTGATCCCCCTGATCTTTATCCCCAGCAGCTGCTTCCCCCGGCAGATTTTTGTGTAGCCCACTGTGGTAAAGTAATCAGGCCAGCTTTGCCTAGTCTTATGTCTGTTTGACCAAACCTTGTAACTAGTCTGTCCTCTCTCAACAGTGCTTTTTTAATAGTCATTTAACTGATTGTATGTTCTCTTCACTAAAATGATACATGCTCGTGTATTTCACACAATCAGAACATTTTTCGGAATTTAATTTCCAAATGTAAACTTTTCATTATCTACGTTTATAGATACTATCTATATACATATAAGACACCTTTAGGAACTAAACTTTTAAGAATATTTTCATGATGGTCTTTTATTTTTTCAGATGTTAATTCAAATTATTTCTGGTCAGGTATTATTACAGTTATATGTCATGGGGAAGTTTTGTTTTAGGACCAAATGCATGTGAAAGAAACATGATCTAGGTCTTTAAAAGATTTCTGCTTCCCCTCACCTCTGTTCTGCTGCCTACTACTTCATTGGTATATTTTTAGTAAGAACAAAGGGCATAGGAAGTAAATTAAACTTAAATCAAGTCTAGCAAGATTTAAAAAAACTTAAGAAGATCCCACTTTAAATAAGTGATGAGGAAATTGAAGTTTGAATTGATTTTACTGTTACTGAAGAGTGGGGAAATTGAGAAACTGAAGTTCAACATAAAAGTAGATATTTAAAATTCAGATTTCGTCACATAAACTAGGACTTCATAAGAGGAAAAACCCATGTTCTTGTGTTCAAACAATATGGCAGTTTATAAAGGCTCAAACTATAACTTCTGTCAGTGCTGCGTACACCATTTTGGAAGATTCTACAGTCAGACTAATTGGGGACAGGTGGCTTTACAAGCAAGGAGGGGATATAGTTTGCTGCTTTTGGTCAAAGAGGATTGTCAGTTGGTTCAGAAGATAGATTTCTCATTGCAAAATAACAAAGAGCTTTTGTCTTTCAACACCTATGGGCATAATGTTGTTAAAAGATTCAGAGTCTGGAGAAATCTAAGCACATAAAAGCCAAGGCCAAAGAACCATTGTTGGATGGTTATGACCTTCATACCCTCAAGCGACACGGCACAAGAAACCATCATGCTGCAGTGATCAGTTTGGCCACATGGGCCCAGGAGAAACTTGGAAAACCATTTACACGCAACAAAGTCCTCAGCTGCTTCCATAAGTGTGGCCTTAAACTGTGTTATGCAAGGAGGAAGCTATAAATCAAACACTGCCATTGTCTTTGGGCATGAGCTCAACAAAGATGGACAGAAAAAAACAGTAAAGCACCTATTCATACCCAAAGCTCTATTTAAGATGAGTCCACACTTGTTTTGAGAGGAAAAAGAAAAGTAGAGGGATAGTGCATATCAGAGAAAGACCTTCCATGTTAGCGTAAGCTTTAGAAAACCAGACTCTTCTGGATAAGATTTTGCTCTTTGATTTATTTTGAATATGAAAGAATAAAAAAACAAAGAAAAAGGAAAAAGTACATTAGATTTAATGTAATACATACAAATACAGTTAAAAAAACATACATATGCATATTCAAAAACGGAATGAGAAGAAGTACTCATAAGCTCCCCCTTCCTCTCCTTGACCAATAAATAATACTATGTTCCTGCTCAACATGTCTTGAAAATAATGCCTGAAAACATTTTACACTTTATGTAAATGTCATCACATATATGTGTATGTGTTGGAGCAAACACATACATTTATAAATATAGATATAAACACATCTACAATCATACATATACCTATAACACACATATAACCATATACATACATACAGTATATGCAAATATTTAGCTGCATTCACATCCATGTGTTGTTGTATAAATTCACACACATACACATATACATCTATACCTATAGAAAACATAAATCTTACCATTCTGTGTTTGCACTCTCACACATACAAAAAAAGAAAAACAAGTGAAAGTAGCCAGTGTAAATGAAAGTACACAAAACGATATCCTCATAAGACTTATGGCCCAACACCTCCCTCACCCCTGTACCTCTTATAGTATAAGTAGTCTCTCTGAACATCATTTAATTTCATAATAAAGTTAATTTTTTTCGCTTGAATTGTAACCTCCCACATGAATAGTGAATCATTTCAGTACATTGGTTGGTAACACATTATTTTTAGCTTTGAACATTGTTTGAGCTAGTATAATTGTGTATTGACTGAAGGTATAATAGGTTTATGTGTTCCTAAGAGGCTGCATTGTGAATGATGAGTATTGCTCTTTTTTGAGTGGAGGTCAGGGGCTGTAGTGATGTTTTGTGGTTGTTGCCTCAAACCTCAGCACAGATTTGCAAGTATGGTGAGACTGGAACAGTAAAGAGTGTGGAGGGATTTCTGATCCAGAACTTTCTTCCACATTGAAAGTCATGCTGGGTGTCGCTTGAGTCCATTAGAAAAAAAGCAAGGATGATTTCCATACCAATTATGAATCCCCATCAACAGATTTTACACATTTTTAGAAATGGCAGAAATCCTCAGTGTTTTACAAGTTTGAAAAAAGTTTCCAAGTAATTTCAGAATTAAGAGATCACTGTCTCTAGATGTTGCAAAACTTTGCAACTTCAACTGTTCCTCCTCTAAACGATAATTTACATTATCAGAAATGTTTTGCCCTTGCCTGGATTTTTATTTTGATCCATTGCCTTTATTGGTGCTCTGGAAAATCCAATTTCCTTTCCTTACTTTTATCTAATATTACTTTTTGCAGTGGCATCTCTCCAAGTCCAAATGAAATTGGCACAACACCTGTTCTTATTGTTGACAATGTGTATTCTAATTAACATCCAAGCACTTTCAGTTTACAACTAAGGAGGATTTATTATTCGACAAAGTCCTTGTGATTTGCATGCTTAAAAACTATATCACTGTGAATCTGGTGATTACTCTTTATTTGCTGCTTGCTTTGTTTTGATTCTTTTTTTAAAAACTAAACTTCAGATCAAATCAAATAAACTCCATGTGGTCCACCATACCACCTAAACTGCATTAACTGTGTTGGAACAACCCTTTGGTGACTTGCAGTCATTTACATAAATGCATTTCATGGATGTCATTGACCAACTGACCCAGGCATCAGTCAGCTTGATTGGTTGATGCTCATTAGGAACGGGATGAGAAAATAAAGGGTTTTGTCAATTATTTTAGATCAATGTCTTGTTCCCTAAACCTTTCTTAAATGAAACAATTAACATTAGCAGCCTCTAAAGGCTCTTTAGAGACTGAATTTGATGCCAAATGAATGTAGAGGTTGTTTTAGTTTTGCTTTACTTGTTTATTGTAAAGATTTCGGTTACTTGATTAATCTCACAGAAATGAGAGCATCTTCAATGGTTTTTCAGGGAAAGTGATGGTTTTATGGCCTTGCAACCCCCCCATGGTTGTATTGTAATGCCCATGCAAACAAAACCTAACCTGTTTACAGCTTTGCACAGACATAGAGATAAACATGCTCCAGCTTAAAATCTTTGCAATCCTGATCACCAGCTTTTAAGAAGATGACCGTCAGACAACGTTCAAAAACATCTGAAGTTTAACTGTCGTGGTTAATGAATAGATTCTTCCATTTCACAGGACAAGATAGCTCATATTGCTACTGTATTTGTTAGACTAACCACATGTGAGTTTATGCTGTTTGGAAACCTTCCTCATTCAACCGTCACCTGAGATCTAAAAACAATAAATATTCCACCTCTAACAAGAATGCAAGCTCATATTATTAAGACACATAAACAAATATTTGGTGTGTTGTATTTGTTGATGACACTTGATTAATGTAAACGCTCTAATAGAGGTTAGTGAGTGAGGAGGGTCGGGTTAGCATCTGGATGTTATGTAAGCTTCAAACACCCCTACACTACATGTTCATTTCAGAAATACACACTGTTGACATTATGCATTGAATTATAAGTTACTTTAATAATCCCTGTGAATAAATATAATGCGTTAGAAAACAGTTTAATATGAAGTTTTCAGATATTTCAATATTCATTGTTAAAAAGACATTCAAAAGAAACGGGTGAAAAGAGTATACTGGGAAACATTTGCATGATACACCAGGCATTTCCCAAGTGTTGTGCTCTTTGTGCAAACAGTATAATTTTGCAAAATAACAATGCATTGTAATTCCACTCAAATAACTTCTCCTCAGAAATGATTTGTTGTTTGCCCACTCCAATTTCCCCCTTGGTTGCTTCCCATAACATTAAAGACACATAGAAAAAGCACTGCCACACACAAATAATCCTGTGCTCAAGTTAATTATTTTCTATATTTGACTAAGTATTATTTGTGAGCTCAATGAAGCTTTGAGTGAACCAAAGGCTTTAATGCAACATTAACATTTTAATAATGAAGTAAGTTTGCACATTATACAATACAGTGTGAGATTATTTTAAATATGTGCTGACTGCTCTCTTGTGACACTTTTAGTAGCATTTTGCCCTGACTTTCAACAACAGAGCAGTGTCAGAATGAGAATAAAATGTGTTCTTGCTTCTTTGGAAAGAATGCAAAAGTCATGCATTTCAACATGCATCTCTCTTTCAGAGGGAATATCGCAAACGTGAGGAAAACAAACATGATAACTAATTTCTTTAACCTAACCTCTTCGCTCAATGCTCTACAAATCCTCCAAAATCCAGTTCATGTGCTGAATGGCTTTTGAAGTAGGTGGCATGAAAGAGAAATATCTCATTCCACCACTGCTCAAAAGCACCTCAAGTGAGAACCATAAAGTGTTTGTGAGTGAGGGATTTGAGTCTGCTCTTTTGACAGGTTTAAACCCAGCCATCCAATCTTAATCCTATGGGCAAAATGCTCTGTTGCAACGGATTCAGTCATCTGCTTTCAACCTCTGATACTGACTGAAAACTACAAATTTCCTAACATCACATCCCCATTGTGTTAGATGTAATGTCTGTTTCTTAATAACCCACTACAAATATACGACTCCAGCATGTATCCTTTTTGATATTATGTAAACATTAATCCTTGTCTTATGAATCTAAGCCAATTTCATTCAAATTCTGCTCTATGAAATTAAATTTAATTCATCCACAACTGCACAAGACAATTTGAAGCTGTTCAGAAAATCAGTTCTATAAGAAACCTCTAGATGCATCAGTTTCCCTCTTTCAGCTTTAACTATGGCTCTAGCTGAACCAAATAAGCTCTGGTAAATAGTTAGAAAGCACAGCAACAAAGAAGAGAAGAAAAAAGCTTCTTCTTTCTGGTAGTCATAACATAATTTCTTTCCTTGCAGATCTGAAAAACTGTGAAAAGTTTTGTAAATATTAAAAATTTTCATTTTAAAAATTGCCTCCAAAAACATCAACATTACACATTTCGTTAACTTTCATTAATCATGGATTTTAGATTAGAGGTACAGTTCAGAAGTAAAGTTAATTTCTCTTTAAAGAGATGAAAACTGACCATGTAAACAGCTAATTCTGAACAAAAATGATAATTCAGAATTACATTTCATTCTAAAGTACGTGGTTGATTTATTCCCCTTTTAATTCTGAATCAAACAATTCCTCTATGAGGTATATTTTCATCCCACTTTAAGTTATTTCCTGTCAGTCTGTGCATTCTCGCTCCCTCGTCCGGTTGTCATGACAAACATTTTCTATGCTTGCCACTCAAAGGGACCGCTGGACTCCAGCTGAGTCTATGCACATGAAAGGGAAGTAGCATGCTGTCCAGCTGCTGCTTCAACACTTCAATCAAAAACAAGAAACAATGGTTCTTATGTGGTGTTTCCACAATGTAGTCAAAAACAAAAGAAGCAGGAAGCAGAGTTTGAATTTATGTGGTAGACGCTTCTGCCCCGTAACCAATCAGAATCCTTCCCAGCTCTCAGATCTGAAGTGGAATTAAGAGAATGTGTTTTCCATGTAAACTTTAATTCAAAATCTTCAATTCCAGCCTGAGGGAGAACACTTTAATTCTGTATTATTTCATTCAGCATAATCAATTCTGAATTGGGTTAGCCATAATTAGGTAGCATTTTCATCATTTTGATGTTATTTACAGGAATTTCTTTTTTTCTAGACTTGTTAGGAATATAAGCTGGGATCCATTCCCTATCCAAGTAAATCTGGTGTCATCTTGTTTAAAAGCACAGAGAAAACTTTGAATCAGATACACTAAACCAGACTGTTTAGTGTCACCAGAGGCTGGGAGTACAGCCTGAGCCATCACTGACATGGTAGGCGCTAGTCTGAACCAAGAACAGAACTTGGAGAAGAAAATTGACCAAATACTGAAGTGGACATCAGGAGGAAAATGGTGAAATAACTTCCTGAGGAATTACTTTCATTCTCTGGTAATAATTGAGTTTTGTAAATCATTTCTGGGAATATCCCAGTCAGTGAGATTGTTCATACCAGAATCGTCCACTGGTAATAGAGTTGTCATGGGCTACTTATTACATAACTTGAAATGACTTTTAACATCTTTGGGTTTGTTTTGTTTATTCGTTTTGTTATTTATGTAATTGTTGCAAGATTAATTGTTCCCCTCTTTTTTTGGGTGGGGGGCGGTTAAGTTGTCACTTATCTTTCTTCTCGATAGGCATAATTCCAGTTGTCCTCCTTTTACAGGATCTATTACAACCACATCCCATCCTTCACTTTCCCTTGCTGTACACACAGGAGACTGCCAGCCAGCGATGCAGTACATTAATTCACTCCTGTCTCCTCAGAATGACCAACTGGTGATGACTATAGAACAAAGCAATGTCAATAGATGTTGCAATTCCGGACGACAGCAACATCAGGAGGAAGGGATGTGAAAACTTGAAAAGTACCCAGCCCTTAAGGAGGAAGCTGAAAAATGTGTGAAGTGAAGGCATTTGTGGCAACTGGAGCACTTGTGGCTGTGAACCCCTCAGATTGGAGAAGAAGCTCCAACAAATATCAGGGACACCATCAGAGATTTGTGTCCAAAAGAGTGCATCCCCCAGAGCAGCCAAGATAGAGCTGATGATGAGGGTCTCCTTGAAATAATTCAGATCGCATAAAGTGGCTCTACTCAAGAATTGCTTTTGAGAGCCACAATTATGACCAAGATAGATGGCTTGATTAAAGGTGAAAAAGTTTAAGTGATAGGTGTGTTGGGAGGAAGAAAGCATGGTCATCTGGACTTCTCTTAAAAATCTTTGCTATTAGAGTTTGCCATTCAGTGGATAATGCGCAAGAATATGATGGCAGGGCAGTCTTAAAGTGCAAAGCCTGACATTTGAAATGTGATTAATTGCACGATTTTCTGCAATTGATTTCCATTTATCACACTAGTCTGTGGAAAATTCCATGATACATTCAAAAATAATGTATTTCGTTTTGTTGTTAAAGTACTGCAATATAAACAAAAGTTGGGAAACTTTAGGGTTTCTAAATAATCTGCCTTTAAATGTCAGGTTTTCCTTAAAGCATAATTTCTTCAGCAATATTCATTAAAAATGTCAATTTAAAGTCACACTATGTAACTTTCTGACCCTAAAAATATGTTTCTGACTCGGTTTAATGGTACAGTTGCTTTTCATACTTACATTCCTGGGGCCATTGTTACACAGCAGCATCCCAAAGTCTAAGAAAATTCTTTTCGCAACCTATTTTTTCCCCTTACAGCAATATTTCCATTTACATCACCAGGTCACAGACCAACAATTGGATATTGAGACACTGATTGTTTTAATATGCACCATAGCTGATTTATCAAAGCAGCACAACAGGATATTATGGGAGGAAGAGAGGAAAAGAATGAGAGAAATGGACAGAGAGATATATGAGTCGTCGTCAGACTGACTTTTACTCATTAGAAAGAAAAGTACAAGTTTTAGCCATCGCTACTGGCACCTCACTGAGAAAATCTATCAGAGTTCAGTAGTCCTTCTTTAATGTAATGAAATCAAATATTTAATGGAAGACAAAAAAGGATGGAAATATCAGAATCTATTTTCCAAAACTGTGATCCTGCTTCCTTATAAAGACAAAGGAAACAATACTGATATTTTGAGCCATTTGGTGTTTCCCTGCTGTAGAAGACAGAGGAAGATTAGAATCTTATTTACATCTTGTGAGGGAAGAAGTTGTGTTTCAAGAAAAAATTGAAGATAAGGCACTCAAAACAGTAAGATACTATTTGCAAATTATCAGAATTAACATTTCCACAATTAAACATTTTCTGTCAAAATTTTTCATATGACATGTAGGCTATTAGGGAAAAAAAGTGACATAGGATGACAAACGACGACAATGACATGTTTAGCCTTTAATAAGAACATTTTCACATAAAATCTGCTTTTCACAAAAACTTTCAATACAGAAGGTTTTTGTACATTACCTTATTAGTTATAGTTATAGATGCGTTAAAATACATACAATAAAATAATTGTTGCTGTTAATTACCTCCACCGGTATGGAGGTTATGTTTCAGTTTCCGTTAGCAACATAAATTGGCTTGGTGGAAGTCTGCACTCTCTGCGTGCTTCCATTTATGCATTAATATGAGAATAGCGTGTCAAGTGTCTTTGCCCTAAACAACAACAACAACGTAATGACAATTAGCTCAGAGAAGCTGAAAGCACTGCTGGCTTTAGATTTTTCTTTTCAGTTTTATCTTGTATATTTGCCAGTGCAGTGAAGGACCATGGTTTTCATGAGTGTTTGTGATCCCCTGCAATGATATCTGAAAAAAAATCGTTTTTTTTTATTGTTTTTCTAACATAGGACTGTCCAAGTTTGAAATAACTGTACATCACAATCTTAGGCTCATTTATTCATATTAATACATTTGAAACACTGAGGGCTTTTAACAGTTCAGTTTACCTTTAGACTTTATGCTAGACTATCATCTTTTAAGTTTTATAACTTTTTGCTTCTTTTCTGGTCATCGTTGCACTTTGAAAAATATTGGTGCATGAGTTGCCTTAGGCCCTTCTAATTTGTTTGATTTCTGCAGACACTGGAGGGAGTAGATGCTAAATGGATCAATAACAAAAAAACCTTACACTAAAACTTTTGTACTGCTGCAGACTTTTTCCAGTAAGTGTTCTTAACATTGTAAGACTCTATGCTCCTGGGAATCAGATGAAATCTGGTGTTTTTCTTCCCTTGGTTCCTTAATAGGTCTCCTGGGCCCTCCATCCAATATGTAGCGAGAGAAAAATAAAAACATTGATAATTTGTAAGTTATGCATAGAGAAGGGAATAAGACATGGGTCTAGCTCCCTAATGTTCTTCTTTTTCCCATTTATTCCCAAGGCATTTTCACGCTCATTTTGTTTTTCCAGTGCAGCATCTTTTCTGCCACAGCCACATGCACTTATTCTTCAGCTTTGTACAGAGATTGTAGGATAACTCAAAAGGAATTTGTTTCGTGCAACACAAAATGCCACACAAAAAACGGAACTCATATACTGTACTAAGACACAGTATACCTTTTTTAAGACAGCAGGTAGTGATTAATTTAAAAGAGTATTATAAAATCATGCAAGGAAGAAAAATATAACAGGAAGCAGGTGGGTTTAGAAGGCGACTAAATGTTTCTCTGAAGCTTATAAGGCTTTTTCCGAGTTTTAGCAAGCATTATATAGTTCATTATTTTGTTCTTTTGTAACCCTTACTCATACCTGAAATGTATCTCTTCCTTTATTCATAGTACAAAGGAAAAGCTGAGGATCCATGGCTTTAAGTTATTTTCTTTTATGGTAAATTGTCAGGGCCACAGAATGTGTAATTCTCCCCATGATATGAAATTTTAATGAGTTTTTTATTGCACATTGCTAACACTGGTCTCCCATTAAAAAGGTAAACACAGAGGGAAATTTAAGGTGTATGCTGTGTGTGTCCGACCTGACTAACAAAAATAATGGGATTTTGAATGTAAAGCATGTCAACCACAGTTATTGCAGTTTGTCTTTGTGGATTTAGACACTCTTGAAGTGAAAGATAACTATAAAGATTTGAGGATGAAACCAATGTTCTTGTGACTTCCTGATCTCTAAGATTGCAAGTTAATGGCAACATTAGCTGTCAAGCATAAACTCCAGAACACATCAAACTATCTCTTTATGTGTCTCTGTATAATATGCAAAAGACAGATGAAAGATTATCAGTGAACAAACTTGATTGACATATTTTCTAAGCAACTTTAATGCATTTGTCCTCAAAGATGAACAAAGATGTTCTGTCAAATGTCATTTTTATCTTTATTTTGTTCGCTTATATTAAAAAAAAATGCTTGGAGCAGGTGAGCATGGAAGGGATTTAAAAACATACTTATTTATAAAAACATCATTTAAATAAATATTTTACATATTTTTTGGAAAATGAATCATTACATCAAGAAGAACAAATTAAATTGTCTTCAGTCCTTGTTTCTTTTTTCAAAGTTGATTGTTTCTGAGGTGGCCTGTGTCCCTCATGTTTTACTGAACCCATAAGGCCAGGAAGGTATTGTCCTGGTCGCACTACAATGTGATCTACCTTCAATAGACAAAAGATTCCAGCTGGGTTTATTCCTCATTTCTTTCAACCTCCTCCCAATGACAGATGGAAGTAACGCTTAAAAAAAAAAAATCCTTGAAGACAAAGAAATTAGTGTCCTTTTATATGGATCCAGAGCAGCCAAACATCAGGGATGTTTGGCAGGGGTAAGAGAGGAGTTGCAGCCTTTTGGTATAATTTTCCCCCTCATTGTCGCAAAACATTTACACTACAGTAGAAAAGCCATACAAAGCTTCTGTATAATAGAACCTGTCTGAGACATTGTTTGTATTGTTTTAGTGAACACAAGAGCTGTACACCTCAATATAAACTGGAAAAACACACAAACGCTTACGCACGTGCTCACATACGTGCTTTTTTCCTGTTATTGCCGTACATACGTATACACATATACACGCACACACACTCAGACACACACCTCTGTGAGCTGGTGATAACTGCTTAGCCGTGTATGCTCCAACAATTGTCAGGCTGCCAGGGCAGAGGGAGCCAGGGAAGGGGGAAGGAGAGGGTGAAGGAGCAAGCTATATGAGTGGCACCACAGAGTGGGTACAAGGAGAATTAGACAGGTGCCATGCGGATTGGTTGGCAGAATGAGGAAAAAGGTAGATGTTGGTAAGAAGGTGGATAAAAGCTGAACGAGGGGGGAAAAAATGGAAAAGAATTCAAGATTTCACCAAATGACAATGTCTGTAGAACAGGGAAGAAGCGGGGAACTGGAGGGACAAAAGGCGAGAGGGGGGTGGGGAGGTGGGAGCACACTAAGCCAAAGAAAGGATATGGAAAAAAAATGTGGGGGGAGAGGAAGGGGGAGGAGAAAATAGCAAAGTGTGAAAAGGGAAAGAGAACAAAACAAACCATAGAGGGTGAATGATAATGTGTTGTGTAGGCACCTCCACCTCCACTGGATACAGAACTCCCACTTCTCTCATGGTCTGCAGTCTGTCATCAACACCCATCTCCAAGGACAGTACAGGCAGGGCTCTGTCAGTAGCTGTGCAATAAAAGTCATGCGCGATATAGGTGAGTAGAGCTGTTGGCTTGTCTTAATTTTACTTAATTTGCCATAACACTTCACCTCATCTCACATTATGTTAGGGAAGAGGAGCAGGACTGAGAGTGCAGGGGATGTAATAAGTCAAAACGGGAGATAGTGAGAACGAGATGGTGGAGGACTGAAAGGAGGCAGTGTGAGCGGCACATTATCTATAAACGGCCCTCAGTCGGCAGTCCACCAGCACCCCCATGTGGCTGTCACATCAAGGTAAAAGTTACTAGTGAAGAAATGATCACACGCTTTCAAAATCTTTCAAAATGTCATTCTTAGTCTCATGATGTTCATCAGTTTCTAAGTTTCAACATCTGCAATGCAGCAAGGAAAATGATATATTCAACTAAAGATTTAGTCAAGTTAATATTTGCGCTTTG
>JAVQJG010188866.1:0-18858 GCA_036024015.1 Craterocephalus amniculus | reverse complement strand
CAGGATACAGGTGATCTCGTCAGCAGCACCAGGAGGAGTCGGCCACACCCCCTGCCTCACACTGCACTGCAAAAACAAAGCAAAACAGAAGGGAAAACAAAATGCCAAACCATAACAATAATATATATATATGTGTGAAATTATTTATTTCATATTTGTTAGTCATACATGCAAGTCATACTTTTCAATTCATTGATTGATTCATTCATATTTTAGAAGATATATGTTTCAGATTTCCCAAACTTAATTTAAGCCATGTGACCAATAAACAGTAAACTGATTGATTGATTTATTAGTCATATATGCAAGATATGTAATATATCATATGCAAGTCATATTTTTTATTTCATTCATTGATTCGTTCATATTTTAGAAGATACAGTATATGTTTCAGAATGATTGGTCGATGTGACCAATAAACAGTAAATTGACAGATGTGCAATTACAGTTCCTCCTACATAAGCATCTACCCAATTATAGAGAGCAAGTTTAGTCCCAAAAATGATGGGATTTTGAAATACATGAATAAATTTCATGTCTGCAAGACATTTCTATATAAATAATTAAAACAGAACTGATGGAAAACTATAAAAGTTGTGTGAGAAAATATCTGGTGGATCTTCTGATATCTAATCAGTTTAAATAAAAACAAGATTGTCATTCAATTTTGGGATCAGAATAACAGAAGGTACTGGACAATTTGATTATCTTTTAGTAGTTAAATACATAAAGGGGTATACAGTTCTGTTTTAAAACATATAATCATAGTCAAGAAATAAAAAAGCTACTTAGTAGGTCACAACTCCTGCACCAAATCTATTTATTTATTTATTTATTTGCTCCTTTTACTATATTGTTTATGAGGTCAGTGAGTAATTGGGGTTAAAGTAGTTTATGTGTCTCTTGGTAACCTTAATATTTCCTGCACCATAAATGAAGATTGTCTCAGAAAAACTGCAGTGAAGAAGATTCATCCTTTTAAAAAAAGAAAGAAAAAAAGTAAGGCTATGTATATTGACAACTATTTTAACTTTGGTTTTATCAAAGGTCAGGACAGAACTCAGCCCCGTCTTCCCACCACCCACCTCCAACCCTCAGCCTTTCTTCTTTACACCTCTCTTACCATTTTCAAACACAGCCACAGTCACTCTCACACACACCCATCATCACCCAGCTCTATGTGACCCACCTCCCTCACTAATGAAGGAAAGTAATAGTTTGTTGTTTGTAATTAAAATGGATTAATATTGACATATTGTCACATTTACTTTATATAATGTTTACAGTGACTCCATCTGTTACAGTCCCTAAATAATAAGGGCTCAAATAAAGACACCGTAACATAAATGAGAGACCACTGCCAAGCAGAAACATTTAAAACATGATTTATTAAAGGAAATCAAAGAAAAAAACAAAAAGAGATGGTAGCCCAAAAGAAACAAAAGAAAGGAGTGAGACCGGATCAGCCAAGCAATGGGCCGTAGGATCCAGCCTGCTCTCAAAACAGCAAAGTGATAAAAAGCAACCAAAGCCTGAAAACTGGACTAGGTTTTTGTGTTTCTTCTGATGGTCTGGAATATTTTGTGAAACCTGATTTTATATGGACTCTGTTGCAATAAAATAAGCTTTTTTCTCTTTCTCAGCTCTTTCTGGAGGAGCAGAGCTTCTCTTTACGTAAGGCTCAGAGGACACTGGGACATAAGGTGCGTCTCTACCTGCTCAGGCTCATCCTCAACCTGCTGGTGTTGTCTTTGCTCGGTGGGGCTTTTTACCTAATTTACATCGCCATAAATTTCAAAAGGGTAAGTATTTGATCCTGCAGAATATCGTTTAATTTGTTAATCAGTTTTTAATAAGTTACTGTTTTTCTTAGGAGAATTATTACGGGTTTATCAACCTGGTCCTTCAGTATCTCCCTCCCATCGCTATCACCTTCGTCAACCTCACCCTCCCTCACTTCTTCCGTAAGATCTCATCTTTTGAGGACTACTCTTTCACCGTACAAGTGAATGTCACACTCCTGAGGTAAGCTGGTGAAAAGCAGGAAATGCCTGCCACAGCCTCAAACTTACATCTGCATAAAGCAACCTTTGTTTTTCTTCAGAAGTATTTTCCTGAAGCTGGCTTCCCTGGGGATCTATCTGTTTTTCATCATTAATAAAGTGAGTTGAAAATGACCCTCAGTGTTTCACATAAAATAAGTTCAGGCACATAAATGTAAGTTGTGAAATTCCTGACATTGACCTCTGATAAATGATGTCTGCTTCATTTGTGTTTCTTTTAAGAAGCCATCTAATGAATGCAAGGAAAACCAGTTTGGCAGAGAAATGTACAAGCTATGCATCTTCAACTTCCTCGCCACTTTCTGCAATGCCTTTCTCTTCAACTACCCCAGGAAGTGGGTTTGCTGGAGATCAAGGGTTTCTTTCTTAGTCATAACTGATCATATACGTACAGTTTCTGTCGCTGTCATGCTTATAAACATCTTTCCTCTCTTCCGTTTGGTAGGCTTTTGCAGGAGCATTACCCTACATCATTGCTGGCCCGATTGTCGGGGAAACAGTTCTTCCTGATCCCTTTCCATGTATTGGATCTGGTGTACGGGCAAACCGTGTCCTGGGTTGGAGTCTACTACTGCCCTCTGCTGCCTCTGATAGGAGCCATCTTTTTGATTGCCACTCTCTACATCAAAAAGGTTGTTTGAAACATTGTAGATTTAGACCCATTATTATGAATAAGTAAATGTGATCAATGTCAGGAAAATACAAAGGAGAACAAGTTGATTTTATATTGAAGATAGTACAAGACAGGAAGTAGTTCAATAAAACCAGATATCAGTCAAGCATGTAGGTAGATTGTAAAAGGTAGCAATATGTGAAGGTTTGGCAGGTGCCCGAAACCCATATTAATTAAATATACATATATAGATATATAGATGCTACAGATGCTGGAGATTTGAATATGAGAACCTGAGAGGTGGGTTAACGTGGGTCTAGTCAGCATATTTATAAAGATGAATGACCTCTAGTGAGTGAAAGGGGTATTTTTTTAATCAAACAAAGAACTATTGAATTATTACTTGTGTAACACCTAGTTGGACTAAACCCTAACTCTGGTTGATTAATTAAATAAATAATCAAATAAATGTATGAGGGACTAATCGTAATAATAAAAGTCTATCTGCAGTACAACTAAATATGCAACTCTGGCTGGTGCAACATTAAAAAAACAACAATAACCAAAACTTATCAGTGAAAAAGGTATATAGATTAGTGAATTTAGAGTTTGGCTGGTAAAATTGTGAAATTTTTTAGCAGGATAGAAGGGCAGTCATATTTTCATGGCTTTCTAGGTCAAGCTGGCTATGGAAGTCCGTTTCTGACGCATAAAGATTTTCACACAGTAGCTCATAATGATGACTTTAAACCTTATGGCCTTACAATAACACTGCATAAAGTTACCAACATTAAAATTCTGTGACTTGTTTTGATTATATTGACATGTTATTATGTCCATGCCTGTCTTTGCCCAGCAGTGTCCATGGCAAAGACAGAAAGTGACACAGCTATTAATAAGACAACATTTTTTGAGACTTGAGCCTGGATAAAATATATGTAGTTTACTAAAAGCAACATAAAAGGAGGCCCAAGCTAAAAAGAGTCACACTTTGTGTAAAAACAAAAAACAAACGAAAAATATATAAATGGATTTGATAATAATACTGTTCAAGGTTGAAATAAAAACCAGTATAACTTAGACACAATGCGAGCTGTTCCCTCCAGTTTTCTGTGGTTTTGCTAAGATAAGCTCAGCAACTGCCGCCTGTAGTTTATGAAGAGAGATTAGAGAGGTGTTGACATAACTCTTGAGAAAGGCAATAAAGAAAATTTCCAATAATCTAAAATTCATATTTGTATTATAAACACAGATATATTTTTTTATTTCCCAGATTTACCAACCGCAGAATCGACTTTCCTGTTGTAATTTATTTTCCAACATGGCGGATGGGTTTGTGGGCAGAAGTATTGATTACCATGATGTGTTTGGTGTTGTTCTTCAGTTCAGCGTCCTGCGGTGCTGTGTGGCAGAGCAAAGGATGTTTCGTGGCTCCAACTCCTCCGTCTTATTCCACTTCATGTTGCTGCTGGGTCTCCTCTTGGCTGTGGCCACACTGGGCTTTGACCTGTATCTGAAACCCACAGAAAAGATGTACAAACATTTTTATTGTATTTTCAGAGATTGCATTTTATCTACAACACTTGCAAATTGCCCACAGACATATTCATATGCCCCTTTGGCTTTAAAAGTGTTGTAAAGATCTGCTTCTCTGGTCTCTGCTCCAGGCTCCACTGTGGTCCGTTTGGAAGTGGAGAAAAAATGTTTGATGTGGTTGGATATTGTGTGAAAAGTCTTCCCTGCCCAGCCCAGACTGCTCTCCGCTACCTGGCCTCTGAGGCCTTTGCCTTCCCACTCATACTAGCTGAAATGTGAGTATTTACCATTTTCCACGGGTGGTGTGAGGGAACTAAGGCATGTAAATGAGCAAACGTGCTGTGTAAGTATCACAAATGTAAATTTAAAGCTTTGTTATTTTGCCATATGGGAAATTTGACATGAAGGACAATGTTTCCTCAGAATAATCTTAACCTCATATGTGTCGCGTCGACGAGCCAATCAGAAGGCCATCGAGAGACTCAAAGACATGCTTGTTATGGTAAGCTTCCATCTAATGTTGCTAGAAAGCTGAACTATGTAAAAAGATCTTTGTTTTTGCTTTGTTTATGTTATTGGTTTCCTTTTGAACATTCTTTTTGAAAAGTATGATAGGGTTTAAGATCTTTTTCTTGTAAAAGTTGGGTATTTTAAACTTTCTGCTGCCACTTGTACGTTCCAATAAATCACTCAAAAGATGATAAGGAAACCTGCAAGTTACGTCACACCCATTTTACTTGGCTCATGTTTAGGAATGAATCTAACTGGAGTATATCAGTACTTCATGTGGTTAAGCTCTGTGTGTTCATGTTGAACCTCTGAATGTGTGTAATTTCCCAACAGTCCAGCTCAGACAAGCGTTTCCTGGTGAAGCAGCATGCAACACTGCAGAGGAGTCGAAAGAATGCCAGCCGACCTCGTCCTGCAGCTGTCGAGTAGAAATCAGCCTCTCCGTGCTTCTTAGACAGTTATGGCAGAAGTTTTATTTCACAGACTGCGACTCATATAAAATAAAACAGTGTTTTTTTTTATTCTTAGAGCATAAAGTCAAGTCAGAAGACTGATAAGCTTATACTTTTCCAGATATGTGAATGTCAATAATAGGGAAATGCTTTGGCTGAATTATGTCAGTATTACTGTAACCTTCATACATGTGTTTTGTTGTGTTTGTTTTTCTCAGTATTCAAGTAACTGAATGTCTTTATTTTTCAATTCTAATGTTCAATAAAACATGTTTGCTTTATTTATGTTTTGAAGCTTTTTTTCTTTGTGACATCATATGAATTCGTAAAACGAAGCCAAACATGCAGCCCAGTATGTTATCTACTCCCAACATACGTGTAACACCCCTTCGCTTTGACTCACTCACACACATGCATGCACAATGACACACCAACATGCAACCAGAAAAAAACATGCCAAACATTCATGAGATTGTTATGAAGAATCGACACACTCTTAATCTGATGCCACTTCTGGGTGAGTTTCTGACACTTCTTTTTTATCTTTTAAAATAAAATAAACATACTTTGCAAATATACTTACTGGTACATGCTGATTTTTCTCCACCCCAGCTCTGGCAAGTTTGCTCGTCATGATAAGTAAGTGTTAAATAATATCTGCCACACGTCCTCAATGGTTTGAGGTTTTTAAATCTATTAAAGGAGCAGCTAAACGGTGTTATCAGGGGGATGTTTATGTCTAACAACATAAATGAAAGTACATTTATTGTTATTTCACATGCAGTCCAAGCAGTCTATTTATTTTTACCCTTCAGGTGAATCGAGCTCTCTTCGCCCGCAGCTGACCGGTCCAGACATGGCCTATCTCAACTCGAAGGTTTCTTTCCGATGTTTTGCTCCAAGTTCTTCTCCACCGGTCACCTATGAGCTGATGAGGGACAGCACTTTCCTGACTAGCACACAGGAAGGTGATCAAGCTGCAGTGTTTTCCCTGAAGGTCACGGCAGCATCACAAGGGTCGTACCACTGCAAGGCGACGGCTGGAGGAAGCTCAGGAGTCAGCAACAGCATTAAACTGAGCATAGTCAGTGAGTATCTGATCTGGCTGTTTTACTGAAAACCTGTCAACTCCAAAAATGTCTAATCCCTTCATTTCTAGCTCCAGCATCCAACACCAGAGTGACATCTGAGCCCTTCCCTCCAGTTGCATACGAGGGGTCACGCTTGGTCCTGAGCTGTGATGTGGACAGGGGCTCGCACCTTTCCTACACGTGGTTGTTCAACAGAAAGGAAGTGGCATCTTCTACGTCTGACTTTCATGTGTCTGGAAACAAGCTGGTGATAGAAAAGGCGACTCCAGAACATGCAGGAAACTATTATTGCATTGCTTGGTCCACAGTGCAGGACATCAGGAGGTTTTCCACCAGCACAGAGGTTCAGCTGACAATAAAAGGTAAATACAGAAAACACAGGTGAAGATATTATAGAAGAAATTCTCCAACTTGCCACGGAAATATCTTCACAGCTACTTTTGCGATTCTCTTTTTCTATTATTTAGAATTTCTATAAAGGTTTCTATGAAATTAAAGAAACAATGTTAATTTAATTACAAATTGCAATTATTTATGTTTTGCTTTGCTATTAACTTGTAGTCAGCATGAAGTTTTAAGTTTTCTGATTCTATGCATAATTAAATAATCATCTGATCCTGCTAAGTTAATTAGATAAACCAAGGTACCAAGATACTTATCAAACAGGAAGAAAAATTCTTTTATGACACAAACTACCACACAACTTAATTTACATTGTTAAATTCTCTCCAGTGTTTTATCGCATGATTTTATGTGATTTTACGTGTTTTTATGTTTGTTTTTTTACTTGCCTGCATAATAAATTTCCTTTAGGGGATAATAAAGTTTGAAGTTTGAAGTTTGAAAATCCAGAAGCAGTGTGAAGTCAGTCTTTTGTTATGTTATTGCACTCTGACCTCACTGTGGGGGAGTCTTGTTCCATCCTTGTTCCGTTGGTACATTGAGGTTTGTGGGCATTCGTTTCAGCATTGCCCTGATGAAGTCCCGCTCACAGAGTCACAGTTTGAGTCAGGCTGAAATCTAGGCGATAATTCTTTCCTTTTTCAGCCATCCTGTTGTAGATTTGCTGCGTTACGATCATTGTCTGTGTTGCATGAGCCAGTCTCAGCCAAGCTTTATTTGTTAGACAGATGGTTTCAGATTTTGACGTTAGAGGAATTCATGGCTGACTCAGTGGCTGGAAAGTTCAGGTTTTATGTTCAAGTCAACACTCCTCCATCACAGCACTTAACGGTTAGTATGAGGTGTTTGGATTTAGTCAAATGAGCTGAGAATTATGGACAAACATATAATGTTATCTTGTTTGTTCAGAAGCAACTTTGTACATTTAAACTGTGCCATCATGCTTTTTTCTTCTGCACCGCTTTCAAATGTCCAAGAATCCTTCCCAGGCTAATAGGCAGCACCTTTCTGCTCTGAGAATTACTTACCTAAATGCCCCGAAGCAGCAAATTTCCCAAACCTCTGCTTTTTAGAAGTCCTCGTTCTTTTAGGTAATCAATAAATTCTTTAGGAGTACCTATTTGCTTACCTTGTTAAATATATGGAAGACATAAAAATTCACTTTGACTCACTGTTTCTGCATTTTGGCTAACTTTCTCTTAAATAAATGATATAATGAAAGATGTCATAAGTAAAGCCTTACAATGATAAAAGTGTCATTTCTATATTAACCCCACCATGTATGGTTATTTCATTAATAAAATACTGTATCATCTCTCTCCTCTTCTTCTTCCATCCTTTTCTTCGGTCAGTCTATGTCTCAAAACCAAAGATTTCCTTCTCCGTTTTCAAAGACGGAGTAAATTACCATGCCAATGTTACCTGCTGGCTGTTGAGAGGGAGTCCTCCAGTGGACTTCTCTCTTTCACTTGACGACAAGGAGATCCACTCTGTCGCTGCCTCAGAGTTCCTCAATGTCTGGTTCCAGGTTGCTTTGGTACCCGGGCTGGACATGGGTGAGGCAAAATGCCGGGTGAAAACTGAGGTGCAGGACCTGACGAGTGACCCCGTGACTCTGGAAGTAGGTGAGGGGTGAATGGCATATCTGTCTTTTTTTATGAAACGCCAGGATTTAATTCTGCTATTTAGTAACTGGTTTTTGTTCCTCCCCATGTGTCCAGTCCCAGTCGGAGGGGATATACAGGTGGAAGTGGAGTATCTGTACACTGCTGAAGCCAAACTAGCTGCTGCCAGGCTGAGCTGTCAGATCAGCAGAGGAACATTTCCGTACATCTCCTGGCTTTTTAACAACTCTGCTCTTCCTTCTGGATCTCATTTGGATTCTCACATTCAGCCCATCCTCTCTCACTTTGGCCTCAAACGGACCGTCATCCTCTCCGAGCTCAGCCAAGAGGATTCTGGGTATTACCGCTGCAGGGCCAGAGACAGCTACGATGACTCTGGGCCATGGGTGGAGAGTGCAGATGTGCTGGTCCAAATCACAGGTGAACAGATCTTCAACAGACCCAGAAAAAAACATGATTTAAAGAGAAAGATGCTTATTCCAACAAAGAAGATGGTGCTAATCATGAATCCATCAGCAGCTTAACATCTGATACACCAGTGCTAGATGTTAACCATCAGTGAGTCACACATCAGTGTGTGTTTTAGCTGAAATCAGAAACCACCAGGACACATTTAGTCATCAATTCTAACCCAAAGTCAATATCATCAGCTCATGCATCTGGAGGGCTCTGATTCAAGCATCTCACTAAACATCTGAGTCACATCTGGCAGACTGGGGGAACAGTTAGTCAATAAACCTTCAGAAGAGTGTCCCATCAGTTACAATGTCTTTGCAAACCTCTGGAAAAGTTTTGAGCTTTCATCATTTCTTTTAAAAGCCAGGAATACAGTAAATAAAAGGAAATATGATATAAGCTATAAACAGAGTTTGTACTGTTTTAAAAAGCTAAAACATCATTATTTGGTCTTAGCAGCTTCCTTTTTCAGCACAGGCTGAACTCTTAGACAAATTCATGTTATTTATTGCTACATGAATAAATTTCCAGGCTTCTTTACATTTGTTTGAGTTGGTATTAAAGGGGAGATTGTTCACTATTTTATTTATATTTTTTATATGTTGTGTCTGAAACCTTTAGTCCATAGAGGTATAAGACAATAAAATATACAAGGCAGATGGTCTAAAGACTTTAGTTGATTTTCATTACTTAGAATTAATGAATTCATAAGATTTCTGAACTTTTCATGCCAGTGCATAGTTACAAATCATTTTTGACATCATTACACAGTTGTTCACCAGCTAATCACAGCACCTGATCCAGTCCAGAACCAAACTGGAAAAATAATCTGCTGTTACAAAACATTTACAAAAGATATTTTAGATATTTATCCCTTTTTTCCTTTTCTTTTTTATTTGTGTATACGTTTTCTGTGTGGGGTGTCTGCACTTAACCTCAGACAGGGTCCTTAACTCCTGGCCTCAAGCAACATCCTCCACTGAAACATCACCAAGTAAAATCAATAAGTCGTACTTTCAGTTATCTAATGTGCTGCCGTGACAGTATCTAAACACTGGCCTTTTTTCCTTCTCCTCCACAGGGCTTTTTGTGACTCCCATAGAAGTTATCATCATAATATTCTGCTGCTTCTTCGTCACGATGCTGGCGGTCGGCTCAGTCTTTATAATCAAGATGTTTGACCAGGAGCGAGGTGTGTGTGCGTATGTGTGAAAGGAGAATATCATTGAATGAAATGTGTAATTAAATATTGTCTTTTTTCTTCTTTAATTTCTTTCCACACAGCGATTGGCAGCATTTCTCCAGCCAAGTAAGTTCTCAAAGATCTCAAAGATCATTTGTTCACAATGTAACTAGATCTGAAATCATCTACTCTCTCTGCTCCCAGTTCTCCATCACCCCGTCTCTCTGAAGCAGAGTTTCAATCAGAAGTTGATGAAACTTCACCTGCAGATTGTGAAGTTCAGAATCAGGTAAACAAACCAACTTTACAATGAGATTTGTCCAGTTCTACTGTATTGTACTGATTCATCATTTTCTAACAAGAAAGAAAAGATATCTATTTTAGCAGCAATGGATGGGGATTATTCGCTGGAAACAGACTTGTTAATGGTGCTGACAGGGCAAGCCAACCCAAGTTTATTTGTACAGCACATTTCATGTACAAGAGAATTAAAAATGCTTTACATAAAACAAGCATCAGAGCCGGGTGCAGGGGAAGCATGAAAAACTACAGTAAAACGATTTTTAAAAAGACATTAAAAGAATTTTAAAAATAACAGAAAAGGCTGAAATAGATAAAATGCAATAAATAAATTTTATATTGTGAGGAATTAATGTTGAATCATATATTTTTAACTTCTTCCTGCATTACCAGCTTTGTGCCCATCCCAACTGTTTTTGGAGCGTGTTGCAACCAAAAATCCAAATGTACAATATAGACTTTAGGGAAATCACTCAATGGGGTTTCTCTACTGATAAATATACAAGCAAAAAAAAAAAAGATATATTACTACTTATTCTTCTTTGAGATAATATATACAGATAAAACCGATGCACCTTAATACAGACACTAAAATAACTAAATGAATGAATATATGTTGGGATGCCTTTAGCAGAAAAAGGGTTGAAGGCGTTTTTCATCATTTACCAACAACTCTGACATGTTTTGATCACCTTAATTAACTTAACAGCTGCACAAGTTTAAAACATATTAAAAATCTTATCATTCATCAATATTCTGTGAAAAATGCAATGTACAGTAGGAGTCTACAAAGGGATTTGTTCTTTCTCTAAATGATAGAAAATGTGGGAAAATCATTTTAAGTGGCTTTTGTTTGGATGTATCAACTTTAGTTGTAGGTACTGTTTTAAAGAGGATCAAATTATTGATTATCTGAATAATGGAGAAAAAAAACTTTTCACATGTGATACTGTCAGATTTTCTGTATGAAAAAGAATTTTAACCCTTTGAGCTCTGCTTTTATTCTTCAGGCCTCTCCTCCAAATGTGCACACCCATGTTGCATGAAATAAGTTTCAGGCTTGCCTAAAAACACTTTCTGGATTGATCTAAATGTCACTGGAATGACGCAGCTGCGAAAATTATCTCTGCAAAGGTCAACTCTGAAGAACAAAATTTAGGTTTTAGGGTTAGGGTCAGACAGTTCAGGCATGTTTGCAGGTTGAGGTTTAAAAAGGTTAGGAAACGTATACATCTAAGCACAAAATGACTAGCTAAGTTGCTTTTAAGATGATAAATGAATCAGATATAAACAAAAACCTTGACCTTGCCTCTCTCTGTCTTTCAGACCATAGAAATCAACCTATGATGCAAGAGGATCTGACACTTTTCATTATCTAATTCAACAATAAATTGTCTTTTTTTTCAAGCTCCCAGACCATTAAGAACTCTTATTCCATCATAAACATGAGAAATGACTTTGAAAAACTACTGTATATAACCTTGTTTTTTCCCTTTTGCAAATAAAGTTTTTTTCAACAATTTTTTTGCTTGCTTTTACCAGTTCATTAAAAAAACTCAACTATATCCTCATCTTCACCATCTAACATATTTTGGTTTAATGCTCAAGGTAAGCGCCAACTTATGTGACGCTGTAGAGGGAGGTGTTGTGCTGCAGCGCTATCAGCCGCTTGCACATGTTTAGTGTGTGTGGGAGTGTGTGAGTGTGTAGTCCTTCAACCATGTAATTCAAACTGTCAAAGTTCCTCACCCCATTACCACACTACCCAAAGTTGATCACGGAATTAAAGAATTAGGCTACATTTCTCTCTCCAACATGTTTTCCTGCCTCTTTTTGATCATTCTGGGTAAGTAAATAAGCACAGACTACTTTATATTCTCAATGTCCTGCGATCTAAAGCTATTAACTTTTTAACATCTTTTTTTGTGTAGGTTTGTGCTTCTGTCCCGAGGAGAGCAGTAAGTCAGTTTCATTGTGTTGCTGGTGATTCTTGCAGTTGAGAGATTTTACAGTTTTGACTTATTCTTCCAACAGGTCAGATATTTCTGGAGCGTCCACTGCTTTATGGCCCGTCAGAAGCTTTGGCTAAAAAAGTTGTAGAATTTCAATGTGAAATTCCAAACCCAAAGAATCAAACTATCCTGCTGCAGTTATTCAAGTACGTACATTTAGCTTAAAATCTATGCTGAAATACCTAAAAAAAATTATGGGAAATGACTCTGACAATCTTTTTCTAGGAAGGGTGAGCATGACAACGTGTTGGGTGAATCTTCCCTTCTGCCAGGTGAGGAGGTCGCAGTGATTCCCAAAGTAATCAGACTTTCTCATGAGGGCTTCCTGGAGTGTGTCGCTAGTGTACAGAACAACTCTGAAATCGCTCCCACAGTCAGCCACCCATATTTCATGAAGGTTATTGGTGAGTTCCATTACCCAAAAATGTTATACTAAAACTCTTTTGGTGTGTAATGTCTGTAATGACAGTCTATTTGCATTCATATTTATTTTGATTCTATGTTGTGTCCCGGTTGATGTGCCTGTGATAAAAGATTGCACCCAAATATGTCACACATTCATATAGATATAGACCTAAAATAAGAAAAACAGATTTTTATAAGGATTTTTAAAGAAAAGGCCTAAAGTTTGAAACAGAGCTACATTGTTAACGTGACTCAACACAAGTTTAATGGACACCCAAAGCAATTTGGTCAAATCCAATGAATAGATCAACCTAAGGAATAATGATCAACCACAAATATACATGATGGTTTTTGTTTTGTTTCTTTAGTTAGTCATAGTTTTATTTCTTACAGTTGTGTAGCACTTTGTTTATTCTGTGGCTATTTTAAAGGGCTTATGGTATGAAATGGTATAAAATGGATTAGAACTGTATAGTATTGAAATTCACCTCTTTTTTTAGTAAAAACTTTAAAGCAGTTGTTTCCTTTACTTACATTTTAATATTTATCAACATATTAATTTACTTCAACAAGTTAAAGCTGTTCCTGTTCTCCAGAGCCCGTAAGAGCTGCAACGATCGTCTTCTCAGGTCAAACTGAGCTCTTTGAGGGACATAGACTGGAAATGAAGTGTAAACTTGGAGCTGGGAATCATGTGATCTACAAGTGGCTGCTCAATGATCAGCCCATCTCTCCCTCTCCTGTCCACATGCTCACAGAGGACCGTCTTATAATTACTGGGTCAGTACAAAACCTGCTGAAACAGTCCAGCTGCCACTACAAGGTGGTCAGTGAGGCTTTGCGAGTGCACATGAAATGATGTCATTCACTGTTTGCTAAGGGGTGTGCTGTTTTTCCACGACTACTGAATAAGTATGTACCACATTCGGTACATTAGATTCGTAACAAGCCTAATTTGACCGAAATGTACCCGTTTTCTTTTTGTTTTAAACTTGAAAGAAAAGAAATATCAACTCCTGTGTTGTGAGGTTAGAGTTGAACATCATTATCTTACCAGTCAACTTCTGCAATTATTACTTGGAAAATTGGAAAGCAAACAAAGTTTTGAGATATTTTACATGAACTTAACTGTCTCTTACAAGTAAATGAAGAAAAAAAACTATTTTGTCTGGAAACTATAACAAGAAATGGTAACAAATGGCGGCTTGTTCCGGATTATCTGTCCTTCCATATCTTTGGTTTGGGTTCCACTGATAGTTGTTTCCGTGACAAATGGTTTGTATTTGTTAGAAGAACTAAGCAAAGTGCATCACAGGGACAGGTTTTTCCAGTAAAAATCTGTATTTAAATGAATGGAAACTGGACATTGGATCCATTTATTATTTACTTTGTTAGTTTGACAAACTATTAGGAATAATTTTGTTCTCAGCGTTATAGTCGAACTTGTTTAAAAACTTTTCGACCCAATCATGCCCTGTTTATTTAAAAGGGAATAAGAGCCAGTCCTAAAAAGGCTTTTCAACAAAAGGAGATCATGGGGTAGTATCTTGTTTGAAAAGAGCACATCGACGCTGGTGGGGGCAGGTCGCTTGGACAGCATGCTCATTCCCTCCCTGTCATGGCTCCAGCCCGTCTGCAGAGATAAAGATAGATGCGATGGTCCACTGTTCCAGCGAAGGGTTGCCCAGTCCATCCCACCTGGCACCTGTTTCTGGTTAATTCATTAATTGAGGGCTGGATGAGCCTCCAAGGGGAGTCGAGCAAAAACACAGCAACAACCCCACACGGAAAACAGTGACATGCAAATGAAACACCATCCACCACATATGTAGTTATGTGTGATACCTTCATTGAGCTGTAGGGCATAGACTCACAATACCTTCATGACCTAGTCTTGTTTGGGCTTTTGGGCTACTCTTGGCAACACAATGCCTGTTGTAACCCATATATAAAAAACAACTTAAATAATTTTTTCTATAGTATTCTATGTACAGTAGCTGTGAATTTCATTGGTTTAGTTTCTCTGTGAAGCTCTTTGTGATGAGTGTCCAAGTAAGGTGCTGTATAAACACATGTTGCTTACTTCCAACACATGCCATTACTAAAAATAGTTTTTTATTATTCTTGAATTTTTCTTTACTATTCTTGAAAGAATTCTCTCAGTGTAATTAATTCTATGTTGGTAAAAATAAAATAAAATAATAATAATCATAAGTAAAACCATAATAATAATAATAATAATGTCCAAGATTAAATCAGAGGTAATAACGAAATAATATATTTTTTCCTCCCTTAGAGTTAATTCTATGGACAATGGCTCTTATGTATGTGAAGCTGCCAACATCTTCAACAACACAGATATCTACAAGGCCACAAGCCCTGAAGTTTCCATCAGAGTCAAAGGTTTGGTGCTGTGATGAATTTCTGTTTGGTTTGTACAGACTTTAAATACAGCTGAGCCCAGTAACATCATCCCCCTTCCTCTTCCCTCAGATTTGGTGTCAACACCAGACATCTCATTCACTGTATTAAAGGAAGACGACCAAAATTATTTTGCCAAAGTCACGTGCCAATCAACGAGAGGAAGTCTGCCGATCAGTTTTTCGCTCCATAACGACACAGAACTGTTCAGCAATTTGACAACTGACAAGAGACAAGCATCATTTAAGTTTCCATTGGTCATGAACCAGCAGCTTGTACAGCTCCAGTGCCAGGCAAACAATGGAGACCAGACAGCATACAGTCAGCGGCTGCCCTTAGATATTGGTATGTTAAAAAGTTACTGAAACTCTTTTGGTATGTAATGTCTATAATGAAAGTCTATTTGCATTCATATCAATATTGATTCTATATTGTGTTCAATTGTCCCGGGTGCTGCGCCTGTGTTAATGGATCACACCGAAACATGTCATACATTTATATAAATATAGAGTTACAATGAAAAAAAATCACATTTTTTAAAGGGTTTCTAAAGAAAAGACCAAAAGTTTGAAACAGAGCTACATTGCTAGTGTGACTCAACACAAGTTTGATAGACACCCAAAGCAATTGATCATATCCAATGAATAGATAAACCTAAGGAATAATCAACCACAAATATACATGATGTTTTTAGTTTTTTAGTTAATGATAGTTTTTAGTATTAGCTTAACCCATCTTCTTTTTGGAGTTAAAACTTTATGGCAGTTGTTCCTTTTACTTACATTTTAATATTTATTTACGTATGAATTTACCTCAACAAGTTAAAGCTGTTCCTTTTCTCCAGAGCCTGTGAGAGATGCAACGATCGCCTTCTCAGGTCAAACTGAGCTCTTTGAGGAACATAGACTGGAAATGAAGTGTAATCTTGGAGCTGGAAATCATGTGATCTACAAGTGGCTGCTCAATGATCAGCCCATCTCTCCCTCTCCTTATGATGTTCTTACAGAGGACCGTCTTATAATTACTAGGTCAGTACAAAACCTGCTGAAACAGTCCAGCCGCTACTAACTAACTAAAAAATAAATCAGAGGTAATCTTAAATAATAATTTTCTCCCTTAGAGTTACTTCTAGGTACAATGGCTCATATGTATGTGAAGCTGCCAACATCTTCAACAACACAGAGATCTACACAACCAGAAGCCCTGAAGTTTCCATCAGAGTCAAAGGTTTGTTTCTGTGATGAATTTCTGTTTGTTTTGTACAGACATTAATACAGCTGAGCCAAGTAGCATCACCCCCCTTCCTCTTTCATTAGATTTGGTGTCAACACCGGACATCTCATTCACTGTAATAAAGGAAGACGACCAAACTTATTTTGCCGAAGTCACATGCCAATCAACGAGAGGAAGTCTGCCGATCAGTTTTTCGCTCCATAACGACACAGAACTGTTCAGCAATTTGACAACTGAAGAGAGACGAGCTTCGTTTAAGCTTCCAGTGTTCATGAACCAGCCTGTTTTACAGATCCAGTGCCAGGCAAACAATGGAGACAAAACAGCATACAGTCAGTGGTTACCCTTGGACGTTGGTATGTAAAAATGTTACTGAAACTCTTTTGGTTTGTAATGTCTATAATGATATGCATTCATATCCATTTTGATTTTATATTGTGTCCAACAGTCCCGGTGGCTGGGCCTGTGATTATAGATCACGCCTACGACATGGCCGAAAACTATGCTGTCGTTGGCCTGAGGCTCTACTGTAAGGCAGCAAAAGGATCTCATCCACAGTTCCAGTGGTATCACAACAACGTCCGTCTGAATGACCGAGGAAGCTTCTACTATGTGTACAACCAGCTGCCAAAAGAATCCATACTTCTGTTGTCTGTGGGGAGCAGCAGCGCGGGGAAATATCACTGTGAGGTGTCAGACAGCTTCGACAGAACCAACTCCATAAACAGCACCAGGCGATATTTTGATAAAGAAGGTACAGCTGATCGGGTGCGGCTTGATGTCTGAGTAAAACTTCCAGGCTGTAGATCAGGGGTGTCAAACTAATTTAGTTCAGGGGCAACATGTGGTGCAATCTGATCTGAAGTGGACTGGACCAGTAAATTAGCAACACAGTCATCTCAAAATAATAAAAACTTTACAAAAAAAAAAAGTATTTTATTGTAAGGAAGCTCATATCACCTGTTTAATGGTCTAAACTTTTATGAAACACTATGAGCACAATGAATTTTCTTCAAAGATGAATTTTCCATAATATTTTCCCTTTGTTATACATTTATATTTTAATGAATTTAAGTATTTTATTGTGTTTTAAAGAGGCTATATGCAAGTCTCTATGCAACATTATCATGTTCATAAAGCAGATTGGAAGTAATTCTTTTTCTTGACTGACCTGTTCTGATGAAAAAGAGGACATTTCCTCCTCTATTGGGTCTCCCCCCCTACCAGAAACGGCGCTTGCAGTTTAGCCCTTTGACGCTCGCGCTTGTTTTGGTTTGGAAGTCTCACGATAAACGAGACTACCGCTATAAGGCCGGTCGTAAATCCGTTTGGACAAATATGCATGTTTACTCTGCGATTCGGTTTTTGCTTTGATAATTACTTTTACTACATGTCTTTGAAGCCATGGTGACTCACTGCCGCCTGTTTAAAACAACCATAAATTGCCTCTGTTTACAACATTCTTCTTCGTCTGTCGCCTATTTTCGCTACGTAGCTCCCCCTACAGCTTTGGGGTGCGCACTGCATGGTAAACTTATCCAGAGTTGCATTGATCCGCTTTAACCCACTGAAGTTTCTTTTAACACGTTTCATTTACACAGTTTCATTTTTTAAATAAAAAGATTCCATTGTTTCTAATGTAAAAGAGACATAAAAAATACACAATGGCACATGGGTCTTGTCAACTATGTATATAATACATGATGGGATGTGGTTTTTATATAAACACAGTATATGTGTGAGTAAATGTGTGTGTGTGTATGTATCAATGCATACCATATTTCTTAGTCTTGAATCATATTCTGTGTAATATAAGTATTTGTCTGCATGTACCTTGTATCTGTCAATGTTCGTATCAGATCAAACTTTATTTGTACAGCACTTTCCATACGTGATGCATCACAAAGTGCTTTACATCATAAAAACAAATATTTAAAGAATAAGTATAACGACATCAGAGACCAGTGTCACACACATGATCATGCTGTCTTCTTCACTTCACACATTTATCATCATACACACGTATTTCATATAGTCGTCAGTATATCAGATGATGGCCGATATAGCAGCTTTTTAAGGGTACCAAAATCGGTATCAGCCCCTAAAATTCTATATCGGTTGGGCTTTTACAGCATAGATCAACTGGAAAATTGCGAGCTTTGTCTTTTGGCTCAGCTCCTCCTCCACCACGACAAGTAGCTGCAGAGTCAGGATCATTGTATGAACCGCACCAGTGGCGTGCACAGGTAGACGTCAGGTGGTGCTGGAGCACTTGCCCTTGCCCGCTTGACCGAGTAAGTGCCCTTAACAGAGTTATTATTAAGTCATCATTATATTGTTAGTAATACGTTTGCGCCCCCCACCCCGCTCCCCCGACATCTAAGTCCCTAAATGCTGCAGCCGCACACACACGCCCTCCTGTGCCAGGCCTGCTCATTTTGTCGTGAACGCGCAAAGCGGACACGAAGGCGGCACATTGCAGCAACAGCACAGAACGGCGGCTGCATCCACGTCTCCTCCCGCCCCGCCTGCAGCTACGCAGGTAACACGTGAGTC
>JAVQJG010188865.1:0-18895 GCA_036024015.1 Craterocephalus amniculus | reverse complement strand
GGCGGAGTCCAACCCTCACCGGAAACGACTCAGATGTATTGCCGGAAATGCGGACCAGACTCTGACTCCGGTCATACAGGGACCGGACCGCCCTCACCAAGGGGTCCGGCACCCCGTACTCCCGGAGCACCCTCCACAGGAGTTCCCGGGGACACGGTCGAACGCCTTCTCAAAGTCCACATGGATTAAACGGAATAAAAGACTGTGTTCACATTGCTCTCAGACAGAGTTTAACTATGCATATATATGTATTCTTGATGATATCTGACCCACTGACTCAATATCTTTATAGTCATTAGAAGATCTTTGCAGATGGGAATTTTTCTTTTTGGTTCATCTATAAAGCAGCGTGTGCAGATCACCTAATAAGAACATTACATGGATTCAGTGGCATTGTTCCAAAGTTGTTTTTACAGCCTCTCAATTGGGACCCCAAGCCCTCAGTGCTATTAAATGTTAGACCTTTGTTGCGTCCTACTTGGAAGCTTTTTGTTTAATTCCCTTAACTTAAAGGCTTAAGAGCAACACTTTCCTAAGACTGTCCAAACAAACATGTCTACCCACATGTCCGGGCATCCACCCGAATGCCAGGCTTTTCAGATGCAAGGGTGGCATCTGTTGGGCAGGACAACGAAACTGAGCGCAATGGCAAATTCACATGTGAGAGGATAGTAGGGACACTGCTGCAAGTTGGTGCTTGGCGTTGTACTAACAGACAGCCTTCAACATTAACCAAAGTTAAATAATTGGTAATATTTTGATCTGTTAGGATCGTTTGCTGCTTAACAACCAAGCAATACTAATCCACATCTACAGAATCAGTCTTATGCGGCACTTCACAATGATAACTCCAAGTAAGTCACTAAGTAAGGTCTGCTGGGATAAATAAAACATGTGCCTCAAGACCGCAAGTACAAAAATATATAAAATCTAAACCCTTTAAAACCCAAACCAGGGAAAAACTGGCAAAAAAGTCTAATTTTTTAAATCCTTATTTAGCCTTTTAACACAATGTGAAAGCAATATTCATATTGTATTCTGCAGAGTTATAAGCAAAGTTTTTACCATAAAGTAATGCAAAATGTCTTAGAAACATATGCATCAAATATCATACATTTGGCTTTACAGGGTCAAGGATGTCACTGGTAAAAAAAAAAAAAATCCAACTATCTTTTCTGTTTTAAAAGGAAAAAAACTGGCCTATGCTGAGAGGAAGAAGTCTCCAAACTGCATATTTCCACCGCAGAGGTAATTCTTAAATATATCTTTTTTTTTAGCTAATGAGTTACACTACAACTGTAGATCAGAAAACAGTTTGGATTTGAAGTCGTATCAACTTGTAATGGTTACTGTGAGCTAAAAAATGCCCAAATAACTTTCATTTAGAAATATAAAAACAGTTTGTTCTGCACAAAAATGGTCAATACATGTTAATGAGTCTCTTATATTTTCAAAGGATCCCGATTCAAGAACTCACCCACACCAAAGAAGTACAAAATATTAAAAATAATGCCTGAAAAAAAGCATAATTCATTTGAATTCATCAGCACGTTTTTTTCACTCCTGTTCAGAGTGACCATATAAAAGCGTGTTACCATGGAAAAAGTGAGTCAGTGCACTACCTGGTGAGTAGGTGGATCAACCTTGCGCTTTTTCTTCTGGTTCTGCTTGTTGGTTCTCGGATACACAGTCAGGGCCTCCTGCCACCTACGTATGAGCAGAACAATTGCAGTGTTTGTTCAAGTATAAATATAGACAATACAAACTCAGTGGATCCCGATCTTAACTAGATTAAACAGCAAACAGACATGCTGCAAATACTAAACACTGATAACACAGTAAAGACAAAACATGATCAACTCTCCTAAGAATGAAGCTACTGGACAAAAATGAGCAAAATGTTTAATTCCTCCATTAAAAAAATGTCAAAGCCTAGAATGCTGAACAATTACAATAATATAAAAGCCATTGTAAGAGGACAGTTGAGTCTTATTTGACTTAGTTAAGCATTGAGCACATTCATAGGATTTCAAAGATAAAGAGACACTTGTGACCACACATGCATATGGGAAAATATTATCAAAAAAATCGACTATTTGGATTTTTTAAATCCACAATTTCAAAATTATTTTCTTGATCTTTTTCTTTCAATCTTTCTTCAAATAAATGGAAAAATGTTTTATTTATTTAATTTTTTTACTTCTCTTGTCAGGCATTATAGCAGCAGAATGTTGGTCTGGCTGCTATGGTGTTTTTTCTAACTGAAATTAAGAAAAAAATACTAGTAAAAAGTTGTTTTGTTACATTTTTCTGTTTTTCTCCACAAAATCTGTAATATTGAAAAATCACAAGATTTGTGAAAAAAATCATAAAGGAATCCAATCAGTAGAAAAACATATTGTCCCAGCCCTACATACTAACACACTAATCCTTTGGATGTATTCTAGCCCCACAGGTTTTCAAGGTAAATACAAGTTTTTGGTCTCAACTACACCCAAATTCTATCCTCTTGTTTTAACTACTGATGAATCACTACTCCTCAGACTTTAGGGGTTTTATTTGAAAAGCATTTTTGATACATGTTGGGTTCATTTCAGCTGTCAGACTGCATACAGTTCTTCCATAACTCTATGTTTGCATCATAAATTAGTAATATAATCTGACTACAGTTCAATGCACTCATACGTGTTCAAGTATTTTGTGTGAAGTGTCGCACTTTAAACATAAATGCGTGTGACGCATTTCAAATGAATGAGTGCCCACACACCAGTTGCCATGCTGTAAGAATGAGTCAGAAGACATTTAAAAAGAAAAACACAAATAACAGAGCATTTCTTTTCTTTTTACTAACAGTTTATGACAGCCTTAAAAAGGTAAATACAATTATGCGAAGGGCCGAGAACCAAACATGTTGGAGCCAGATGATAGGGGAGTGAGAGGTGTGTAGTGATGGAGCAGGTACCATAATGAAGAGTGGGTGTTATGAGTCACAATTCTCCAAGAATAGCCAGAATATCTGTGCTACAGCGAGGTAGAGGGATGGCAGCGCAGAGACAGCCAGTAAAGACAAGCAAATTATGAATATTCAAGTTTGTATAGCGTGCTCCGTGTGCTGGAATCTGTGGGGAGAAAGGGAAGCAGGGCGAGGGACCAGTTTAAGAATGTGCACTGTCACTGCAGCATGAATAAGTGCTCTGCGAAACGCACAGCCCCAAGCAGACAGAAGGGGGCAGAGCAGTTTTGACTGCAGAAGCAGCTGCGCACAACTATTTCCCTTCATCTCTGTAAACCTCGAACATTCATGTCTCATGTGGTGTCATAGATACAACAGAAGTCTATCTGCAAGTTCAGTGACTAATGGATCGTTCTGGTTGCTATGGTTGCATCACCGTTAGGTCTTACCCATTAATGATTTCTTTACACTCGGCCCGTATGAAATGCTCCTTCTCTGGGGTGAGGATACACAATGAGTTCTTCTGACCCGTCCTGGACTCGCCATCGACGACATCGGAGCACTGGTTCATATTGATCGTGCCCTGGGGGAGAGTGCTGGGCTGGGGAATCACAAGAGACATGCAGAGAAAGTGTTAAGTGAGGAAGGGAACAGACGTGCCCACAAGACCCTACGCATGGTGTGCCTTTTCACAAAATCCTCCCCAACAGCAAACAGTGATGCTGGTCTTGGCACAGTGCGCGCTCATGTAACAGCCTGTGCAAAGGCAAATGTTCCTGCTGGGGCTTGCTTTGATATTTTCTCCACAAGAGATATGTGTCGGAGAGTATGAAATGTAATCATTACGTAAAAACCTCATCATATTTTAAGCTTTTTGTTGTAGTATTTGCACCTCCATTAAGCTGTTATTTAATAACAATCACTCTCAATAATGATGTGAAGCATTTTTTACAATTAGAATGAATTAATGGAAATGTTTATAATCCATATTCAGTCCTTGGTTTCATTACATAAACTGTCAAATAACAAGGAAGCCAGAAAAATGTGCAAGGAAAAAAAAACAAAAGACTCCTATTCTGCCATGATGTTCTTCAGTTTTTACTGTGTTCTGCACATTGCTGCCTCCAACACCACAGAGGCCAATGATGTGTGCCAGTTAAAGTTTCTACAGGGAGGAACCTGTAGTCCAAGGTAGGAAAATTACATATAGACTATGATCGGTGAATCACAGGACAAATGGTCATCTTCTATGAGCAATAAGAGCTCAAGTGAGAACCTTTAAAAGAATTGAGAGGTGTAGACTAGTTCTGAATTAGAGCTGGTCAATAGATCTAGATTTTAAGATATAAATTTGAAGTCTCTTTGTCTACTTGACCAAAAATATTTATATCAGGATATATATCGTGATTAAGGAAAAAATTATCGAGATATGAAATTAGATGATATCACCCAGCCCTATTCTGAATCAGTTCAGAAATGTCAAGAACTTAATTCTGTATGATTATTATTTATTGTATAAGTAGTTTAGATTGTGATTAGTTTAGATGATGACAAGAAGTTAAACTTGGAAAAGTGGAAGTGAAGCACCCAAACAGTCTCTTCACTGAGCAAAAAATATATATCCTCTCAATTAAACACTAGTACATGGAAGCACGTCTTTAACTTCTATATTGGACAAAAGCATTTTGGAAACATGCCAAACCCTAAAACCACATAAACACATTTCCACCAGAGGATGGATGAAGATAATCTAGTGGCTGCCAACCACAGAACCATGGAGCAAGCCGTGTCATAGCTTCACCCCAACCTGAAAAAGGGCAAAGCTAATTATAAACCATCACAAACGTTACTGCCAAGAAGTTGCATCTATTCTCAGCAATACTGTAGAAGCAGTGCTTTTATTCCATGTTGCACATTTTTGAGCAAAGAACCATCCCATCATGTGGATCAATCCAAATTTTGTCTCAGCAACACAGAAAGACAAGTCATGTATTCATTAAAGAAGAATAACATACGATGTTGGCCACAATTAGTTTGAGTATATTGTATAATGGTATATCTTGGACATTACTGTACTATTAAACTTCATTTTTCTATTGGGTTTTCTAAAACTGTTATCGGAGGTCTTTTTCCCCACAAAACTTTTATAAAAAATGTTAAATATTGCATTGCATCAAAAATGCCATCAAAGTTGGAACCCATACTGTATGTTGTTTGGAATCCTTTATAGTTTCACATTTTCGTAGCTAATTGGATCCATGCCATTCTTCAGTAAAGTTCAAACTGTGTTATAAGTATGAACAACAGAGAAGTATGAATGCTGTCAACCACAGGACTTAAAGAGTAATGCTGCTCTGTGTGCAATTACTTTCACAAAGGCTTTCACTAGCAGGGTTAGGTTTTTGCAATGGCTTTAAATTCACTTACAGATCTTTCACAATGAATGGGCACATCTAACTCATTTGGAATAAGTAAACTTTGCCGTCCATAATGAAAGCACTGCTGCACGTGAACTTTCTGTAGTCAGTATACATAACCTAGTCTTGTATTTTGAACCCATTTTAGGTCAAAGGTTTACAAAAACATTCAAACAAATAACTGTATAATGAACAAAGGTTAGAAACGCAGACTGTTTAAGGGCATTCTTATCCTTATTGGAGGAAATTTGGGGAAATTGAACTCTATTAAAAAAAAATGCTTTTCAGTATAATTGGACACAAAGAAAATGCTTGTTTTTTTATCATTTGTAGTCGGTGAATGTCAGTCTGAAACTCATAGATGACAGAATGAGTTTCATTCTTTATGATGATTGGTCTGGCTTTTAGACCCAGTTCATGTTTCAACTTTTTTCTTCTGTAATGGCTGACTCAAATCAGCTTACCCAATCACGGTAATTTCTTTGCCTATAAAAACTACAGAATGCCTTCTGCAGTATATTTTGGTTTACTGTCTACCTGTACCGCAAAGCATCACCAAGTCAGCCTTCCTATACCGAAAACACACGAATCAGAAAGTGCTTTCCTATCTATATTAACGGCCTGAACTTTAAACTCATTGTTATACTTGAAATGTAACATTTTTTGAACATTCCAAACAAAAATGGTCACCACCCAAAATTAGTCAAACCTTACTAGAGCAGAGTATGTTAGCTGAACATTTTTACACATCCCTTCTTTGATAACAAAGCTCAACAAACCAAATCATTGCACACACATGTGTGACTGCAAACAGCTTGCAAAACTGACTTTTACTTAGTCCGACTTCTAAATGACTTGCACAAGCCTTGTAAGAAGCCTGCATAATCTCTTGTTGACTGAGGGGATTTATATTTGCCCAATGAAGTAAATGGCATTGCATAACAAAGCACAGTGGGTAGCTGAACAACTTTAGGGTCCTACCTTCACTGTACTTGACATACAGACTGAACAACAGTCACTAAAATACCACAGCAGCTGTATGCTTGAAGAACCCAACCAAGGTTGAATTACAGCCTAAAGTAAAATCAGAATTTATTAAGAGATAGAGCTGGAAGCTAAATTAAAAGGTTGTCTAGAGACCAAATAAATCTGACTTCAGCTTGTCAACAACAGAGCAATTTAGGCTGGTGGATGGCCTCTAATGTGGACAGTGAAGTTAGTAGTCAACAGTTAATAACACCCTAGGGGGGCAGATGAGAGGCCCCTTTTTATTTTGCAATTGTTAGTTGTCACTTTCATTCCCTTCTGTACCATTGCTAATATAGTAACAGGACCGTGGAGTCAAGTGAGAACAAATAGCATACTGTAGTTAATAGTAAGTTAGCCTAAGCTTAGAGTAAAAGCCAGAGAAACTGGCATACCATGGCTACTTCTTTTTTGCATAAGAATAAGAGAGTCACTGACTGTTTTGGCTAATGTTTTTATGACTATGATTCGTCATAAAAAGGGCTCCAACATGAAGGTGAAAGGCCACAGCGACAGCGAAGCCTCACATAGAGATGGGGAAATAAAACAGTGGAAATGCTGGAAACGGGCCCAGCTCGATTCCAACTGGCTAGAAAGACCATGGTGTCGGCTTGAATTTAGAGCGCTCTCACTATCAAGATGTGGAGGCTGGAAAAGGATTTGAAGACAGACAGAAGTGAAGAGACGGAGGAAGGAGATTAAGTCTGGAGCTGGTGGTCATGACTGAGTAACAGCAGCAGAGGGGGAGAGAAAAAAAAAATAGAGAAAAAAAAGGATTGTAGAATGTGACTTTGGACTGCCCGGCCATCTGTCTGTGTAAACAAATCTAGAGTACAGGGGACTTAGTACATGTTGGCTTGACCTTGAGCTGCTGTCAGAAGAGTATAAAATTGCAAAATATTTCAGATTCAGGGAGCAGTTGTACAAGCAGCTTAAGCCCCATGTTTTATAATCATTGCATCAGAAAATAAATCAGAGAATGATGAATGCTTTGATTTAATAGAAAGTTAAGGTGGGGCTGAGGTGGTAGCAAAGTGGGACGCTTCCAGCTGTGGCCTTAACACTGATACACACCCCCAGATTGGGCCAGTCGCTGTAGAGGGAGTCCCCGGACTCAGGGGCCCCCAAACCCACACCTCTCTGTCACCTAGCCTAGGCCCTGTCCAGTCTCCCTGGACCACCGCTCTCCACAATGGGTCCTTTGTGAATCAGCACCAGTTCATACAATGTGGGATTGTCAGCCACCACAGTCCAAAGAGCCACTCCTCCGGTTAACCCTCAACAAGGAAAAATAAGCAAGGGACAAGAGGCCCAAACAAGTATCCCTTTGTGATCAGTATGGAAAGGATGAAGCCAGAAAAAATAACTGTCTAGTCTCTATAATTGCTCAAACAATAGTCTAAACACTGCCTCAATGGGAGTCACTGGGGAAGTACAGTGCTGCTGCATGGTCTGTGCTAACTGAAATATAGTCTCTATGCAAATTTTGAGCTTCTCGTACAACTAACAGACATAATAATAACTTCATCTGATATATATTTTACTATTTATTTGCTTATATATGAGTATTCATTATGTTAAAACCTCCCCTGTCTACACGTTAGACAGCTGAATGCCGGTCCAGATGTTGTGCTGCGCTCAGACAGTGCTCATTAGGAACAAGCTCTTCATCTTAAGGATAGTAATTAGTGAGTTCTTCACATGCATATATGTCTTTGTGCCTTTGGCTTCCCCCGGTCTTAGTTGGCTGTTCTGCAGCTTAGTGAAAATCTCCCATTCCCCCTCATGACACAGTGAAAGAAAAATTTGCTCCTCCTGGCAGATGGTTGATTGTCTCATTTGAGTTTTGGTTGCAAATTAAAATCTCCTTCTTGCCATCTATATTTTTTTGGGGTGGGACTCCTTTTTTTCCCCCTTCGAAGTTTCTGTGCGTCAGAGTTACAAAATAGAGTTTGTGTATTTTTTAGCACGACGACTGTACCCTAAATCCTGCTAAACCACAAAGTCAGTTATGAACACCTGTATGCTGATCAGAAACATCTGTTTTCTCAGTAGTAGGTGCCAGTTTGTCTACCAACCTGTGTGGTGACAAATTCAAACACTATGACTTCACGCGTTACATTTCTTCACTCCTTTTTAGGCATGTGCAAGCAAGATTCTTAATCAACGTTTCCCAGTTTTTCACTCTGCATCCAAAGACATTCGACTTTGATCATTAGACATCGGAGCCAAAAAAAACCTGATGAACTGGCACTGCTTCAATTTGACTCATAAATACTGTCTTGAATCGGGTCTCTTTGGGGTCCATCCTCTGCTCATTACCAATAACAGTAATTATGCAATAAATCTTTCCGTAGCAACTAGGGATAACAGACTCAAACACATATTTTTGGATGTCCCTGAGTGTGCCAATAAACAGTGACGAGGGCAACATCCTAAGGTGTCATATGAATCGAGTTTCCTTCAGGCTCACAGAGGACAATTATAATACTGCTATTAAACTTCTGTTTCTTTGCTCTTAAAGTCTGCAGTAAACGTACAAACAATATGCATGGTAATCAAGGACAGATCAGTCACATGCATGATTGTAATCATCACTCTCCTCATAGTCCTCTAATCTTTTCCTATCATCAAAGACAACTTAAAGCTACAACATTGTTCTATCTGTAACGCTATTCCCAACCCCTGTCTACTTTAGGTTAATGTATGGCTCCAAAAAAAACATACTAGGCCGGGTCATATGGTAGATATCTGACATTTCTGTTGCAGGGCCAAGTAATATCCTCCAGGCATTCTCGGATACACCTCACTCTGCTGGTATGCATTCAGGGTATTTAGTCAGTTGGGCAGCAGCAATGCTATAATGAAGGCTTCCTGCAACAGCACTAAACACTCTTTATTCAGAGAACAAGAATCAGAACAGCAAGCATTTTACACATATTTGTAGCAGGTATTTTAGAGAGGCTTGTGGGCGATGGCACTTCTTCTCTTCTGGAGCGTGGAGTAAGGATGTGGGTGGTTTAATGCCGTGTTAGGAGGCCAGAAGCCAGCACATGCATAGGAGGAGGAAGAACAGGGCAAGTTGGATGATGAATATTTTCTCTGCTTTTGTAGTAGGATTCTTTTCAAAGGGAATCTAGATTTATGCTTGATTTTTCCACTGTTTGCATCAATGCATGCCTTGTTTTTTGTCAGAGGGACTATATTACATATTCAATCTGTCAGCATCGTCATTCGGCAAAAAGTGCTAATAAAATGTTTGTAATAATGATGAGGGTGACCCAGTGTGAAGGAAAAAGCTGACAGTGTTAGTCTGTGTCTAGGTGTTGACAGAGGAGACAGGCTGGTTGCAGAAACAGGTGCTACAGTCGAGTCGCGTCATGTTGTCTTGGCTCTTCAGACTGTCTGAGAAGGGTTACCAAGAGTGTCGCTTTTCCCAAAGAGAAAACTTTTTCCCCTCTCTTTAATAACATTTGTTAAATCAGATTATTTGATTCTCCCACCTTGCCAAAACAGTCATCAGATTTAGTGCAGTCAGCATGCTTAAATCTGACGTAATCCCATTTCTGCTTGTCGTTTTTTCCCACTCCTTCCGATCTGTGATGGATGAATCCGCTGTTATGTCTACTTGTCTTTCTTATCATTTTACCTTAAGCCAAAACTTTGGACTCTGCGTCAGTACAAAACTGTCACTGCATGTGCTGTGATTGTACAGGATTTGCCTAATTTCTGTTATGTAATAAAATCTCTAAATAAGATGAAATGAAATGCTGTAAAGACAGTGAGTGAGATAAAACAAGAGTGGTTGGAAATAAAGTAAAAACAGTATGTAGGCATTTTAGTTTCATCGCATGGTCAGACTAGTGGATCACAGAAACAGGAAAATGAGATCATGTAAAACCATACCACCACTACAAATCTGTACCAAGCAGTTTGCTGACCACAATCGATCCTGAAGTATGCTAAAAGTTGGGTGTCTAATGCTGGAGAAAGATGTCCAAACAAACACACCCTCCCCCTCTCCCCAAGTTCATGACCACACATTGCCAGGGCAACAACAGCTGGGTTAGCTGACCACAAGAGAAATGTTTCACGCTTATACAGCATTGAAATAGATGGCTATTTTTCTTAGCCATGGCAGAATAAACATAAGAAATCCTAAATAACCTATACAGCTGCAGATATGACATAATTTTTTGGCTAAAAGGACAAAATACGTTCTTATGGAAACATCAGACCTTCGCCACTACAGCATGACATGTGGTATGAGACTCTGACACAGCACTTTGGAAAGTAGGCCAAGGGAACTGGTTACAATGTCTACTGTATGCACAGTCTCTAACCAAGTCCAGGTAGAAATCAGAAACAAATATTTATTTAGCAATACAGCTGCCGGGTTTAAACTATGTAAAGAAATTATATAAGAGGACAAGGGAATATTCATATTCAGATAAGTATTCAGTAATTATTACAAAGCTTCTAAATCTCTTTTTTTTTAAATTAGCCAATCAGGTCAAAGAGAGAAAACATGATAAAAGGAATAATAATTTTAAAAAGTGCTCCTTTTGGGATTAAAAACTGTTGTTTTTTTGTTTATTGTAACTTCCTACAAGCCCAAAGCTGCAGCTTAGATGTTAACAGTATTCATAACACAACTTAAGTTAGGCAAAATTCAAAGCACAAAAATTATAGGGGAAAATGAACTGTTGTTGAACAGGTTGACAGTAAACACTTAAAAAAACATGCACAAATTATGTGTTTTAAGGGTACAGGTAGAATAAATTAATGAATCTTGCATCTTGGTTTCAAAAAAATTGTTCTCATACTATATTCATTGAATAATAAACCCAAACGGCCTCAGTGTCTGAGCCACAGAAAGGAGAGATGACCGATTAAAAGTGAGCTGCAGCTGAAGCCTATGCTCCCTGTCTGGTCAGAAATACTGCTAAATGCTCCCATCATTGGTGTTTTAACACAATGCAGCTCGTTTACAAGCTGGATGAAAAATTTTACATAAAAAATTATATAAAGCAGCACTGATGTAAGCTTTCTTTTCAATAGACATACATGTTGTTTTGAGAAAACTGATTCCATTAAGACTTTTGTCTTAATGGAATTACACAGGGATGCCTGAATCAAATCATGATGATCATTAATACACAAAAAGAAAATTTGCCATCTATTTACCAGGATGTTGAAGCCATTATTGTTACTGATATGTTTTAATAGGGTTAAAAGAGGAAGGCCAGCTCCAACTCCAAGGCTGCATTTTCTGTCTATAGATATCTTGGCTGCAGAGCCCTAGACCTTAACAGGTGATTGGATCAGCAGGTCACTACACTGCAGTGAAAGGGTAAAGGTCACTAAATGCAAATGCACCTGTCGCAACTCTGAAAGATATTAAGCTGCAGCTGTAGCTGCTGCTGGCCATCGCAGTATATTTCACTCTTCCATTAAAGATAACACTTCAACGAATAGTAATAGAAATTTGTATTTCAACAACACAGTTCAGCCAGTCTACTACCAAAGAATAACAAATAATACGGTAAGTTACAGATGAATTACAATAGTTTTATCTTCACTTTCAAACTGGGATAACTTCCAGTGAGCCTACGTCCCCCCACCACCACACAAGCAGACACCTTCACAATAACCCCCAGTTTTATTAGAGCCTGTCTTAGAGCAGGCTACCCCTTCACCCTGATACTTTAAATTAAACCTTTTGTCAGTGTCCTGGTCTAGTGTTTAGAGCAAACTGAGCAAGAACTCTGTCAGGCCCTGCTTGGCTTTATAGACGAGGGTTTACAGGGAAGAAGTTACACAATAGTGTTGGGTGCTCCCTCCAAAACAAATGATTAATTAGCCGGACAGAACTGGAATGGAAGACAGAGATACAAGAGAGAAGGACGATAAGTGAGAAGTAAGAGGACAGGAAAGTAACTCAGGCTAAGCGATGTAAAATGCAAAACTGAGCACCTTGTAATTGAGAGTGGGCACTGATTTGGCCAAATTCTTTGAGAGAAAGTCTTTCTCCGGTCAATGAATGGCTGGAAATCATTAAAAAGAACTGGAAATGAATACAAAGAAAGGATTGCTAAAAAGGAATGCTGAAAAAAAACAAACAGTCTTTTAAAAAACTTCTCACCATGTAGCAAGAACAGACCACCATCAAGAATGTCACTCTCCTCAACATGGCAGTCATATTCACCACCAGCTACTGTGCAACCTAACATCACTGTGACTTTTCTTCCAGGTGCTGATCAACCACAGTGTGTGTTACATGAGCTCTCCATAGGTTCATGCAACAGAAGCATAAAATCAGACCTTAAAGTTGAAGAAATGGCTATCTCTACTTGCTTACAACAAAGTTGCCAGTTTAGTGGTGAATGTTTTGCTACAAGCTTCAGCAATAAACACCACACAGCTCTTCCATTTACGGCAGAGTCCCGCGCCTGCTTCACCATGGCTGAGGACAGGTCTGCTGGAGTTTTCCCCGATAATGAGGCAACAAATACAGCAGTGCTAACTGTGCTGTCAAAGAAATCCTGCACTTCTGGAGCAAAACGACCAGACAGAAGGATGAGGAAAATAACCCGTTTTGTGGATGCTGAGCACTCCTGTAGGCGCTGTGCTTAGTTTACCTAACATAGCAGCTGTCTCATAAACCCAGCCAGCCCAGGTTCAATCCCGTAATGTAGTAAAAACAGAGTGAGTGGGTGATGATGGACAGCAAAAGGGACTATTTTCCCTAGTATCCAAACATTTCATGTATATATGTATACAGCTAAAAGAAAAAACTTTTGGTGGTGTAAATTGTCCCAAACACTGACATGGAACGAAGGTGGTGCCATGTTGAACAGTGCAAAACAACCAGGCAAACTTCAAGTTTAATGTTTAGAGACTTGGCGGCGAGCCAGGCGCATGTACTGTACAGTAGTTCCCACTGAAGAAACGGACATATCTAAACAGTGAATTAGTGAAGGAGATAAGATCTTTATCTTAGCCACATCCGGGAAGATGTGGTTACTAAAGCATGAGCAAAAAAAGAAAACGCACAGATAAGGAGGTACTGCAAAGAGGCTGGAAGCCCAACACAGACAAGACTGAGAATCTATAAAGTCAAAACTCAAACAAACTCATCTTCCACGAAACCTTTGACTGTCCTCAGTTTAGCCATAACCTTCACGCAATAGTAAACTTGTATCCATGTCAGCTCTCTTTTGGAATGTGGACACACTGGGTCACTTAGTGGACAGTATGGACTCTGTTAGAAATCACTATGAGCTGGTAGATGAGTACCTCCAAGCAGTAACACACACACACATACAAATTGTGTGCCCTGTCAGATCACTCATCTTTCATGAGCTAAAACTGAAGCTCCTTGGCTTGGTTCTCACAGGGAGGGGCTGAGAGATAAGCCCCCTCTCTAACAGCGCAAATAAATACAGTCCTGTCCTAAATCAGTACAAACAGTAAATGAAACTCTGCTATGTTTTCAGGTGAAAAAGAGACTTTTCAACATCATAGGGAGTGGTAGATTATTTTTAAAACCACTACTCCCATGATCTGGCCTGGTCACACTTGATCTTGTGCCTATGAGTTGGTTTAATGCATAGCAAACCGGGTTGGGCCGACTGCCTAAAAAGCTCAATCTATCAGGAAATACCCAGCATTGTGTTCAAATTTGCCATGTCCAGTTCCCTGTAGACATTATGGATGTGTTGGGAGATATCTCGCCGCCCTATCATGTTGCACCGACAGTTGTTAAGATTATGGATTACAGATGGCCTCCTTTAGCCAACAGCAGACATGCAAATATCAGCTTTACTACGACTGAGAATTTTGTTTTTTTGATCAACAGGATAGCAGAAACACACAATAAAAACGATCCTTATTTTAAAAAATGAAAATGGAATTTCATTCATGAGATAAACTAAACTTGAATGCAGCTTTGAGTAAAAGGGTTGCAAGTAAGTCAGCAGTTTCAGTGTTGTGGAGAGGATTATGGGAAAGGCTTATGAGTAGTAGTTCCCATGGTTTTATGGCTTTGTGCAGTGGGTATAGTGACCCCACTGTAATCCACAAATGTTTACATTTTACCAGATCAGTTCCTGGGAGCACTGGAACCACTGGGAAGGAAGGGCAGAGGTTAGAGAAGACTCTCACGCACCCTATCAGTTCCAAAACAACAGAAGCCTCACCTAGGAGGCATACTTGGTAAACAATCTCCAATGATCCAATAAGAAAGGATTACATCGTCTTATCCACTCAGGCTGTGACTAATATCTCATTCATGTTTTATCCTTTAAAAGTATCTCGTTCCTGGTTGTAAATATTTGTTCTTGCTTCTTGTACTGGAACACAAACTTGAAAGTACTGCAGGGATCGGAGTGTGGTTTCCTCAAACCCCAAAAGTACACTTATTTTGTTGGGTTTGAGAGTTTTTTTCCTTAGCTTTTTTCTCTCCCAGAAAGCCTGGAGGCACCACCACAGGTCCAAGTCCCTCTCCACTCATCAGTCCCACACAAAGCTCTCCTTACATCCAAACAGACACAAAGCAAAAGCTTTAAATGTAATATTTCACAGGGACAGAGAATGGAGGGAGTTTGTACAGGTTTTGGCATTTTTAAAAGGTCTAAAGTCAGAGGACAAAGGCTTAGGTTGTATATATGCGGAACTCTGAGATTCAGGCAGCAGGACTGCATGTCTCAAGCAAAAAGAATGCGCAAATATGCGTGGAAATGGGGGCAAGTTTGTCAAATCACTCGCGGTTCTTGGACAATGCTATGGGGCAGAGGTCCACTATTTGAATTCCAGTAAATACAGGAAATTAATTGGGCAAAGATGAAATGAGAATGACTTCAACAGCGGAAATGTCATGAGAACATCATGTTCTTGTTGGAGGAACAAGCTATGTGGCTGTGTTACAGACCGTCAACAGCAGTCAATACAGTCTGAAGCCAAAATGCGATCGAAAGTGTCTCTGAAAGGGCCTTTTGTGCGCTGCAACTCAATAGGTAGTCTCACTTTGTTTGCAAGGTATACTGGGCTTGCTCAGGCTGGGATAAAATACATTAACAAACCAGCATGAGAACACAAAACGCTTTATTTCGAGGACTTTCCTGCAAAGTCCTCGAAATAAAACGTGGAAATAGTGCACACAGTCAACGGCAGTCAAAGATTACCCCCATAAAAGCTGTGTGATTCAGCGTGAGCTCAGGAACCACATCAGAGACTGAGACACTGAAGACAAAAATGTAAATCACATGATTGGGAGAGTGTGTCAGCAAGAAAAGGTTAAAACGAGGTCACAGAATGGAAGCTAAGCTAATAGCAGCTAAGAGTTGAGTGGGGTATTTAAGACTGTGCAGTGACAGTTATTAGAGTGTGAGTGTGGATCTTTCTATATGTTGATGTCATCCAGGTGGTTTTTTTGGAGAGTTCCTCTAAACCACATACCTGTGCTCTCACCATGAGGTGATAATGGATTTTGTGTGTGCTTGTGCTGTGAACGCCACTCCAACAATGTGAACAGCTTCATAGTACAGTTGAGAGATTTTCCTTTTAAAATCACTGTAATATTTATTCATGATGATCATTAAAAGGAGCTATACCTGATATTATTTTAATCTTTCTTTGCCAATGTATGTTAACTTCCGTAACTTCCAGATTCCGATCAGCCAGTAAGAGCGTTCCCCCAGAGAATCCAGAAGTTACGGAAGTTAATCCCATTGGCAGAGAAAGAGGGTCACACCAAAGCAAAAAATAATCCACTATCGTTAACTAAAATGGCCTGGACTCGTACATATGCGCTATCAATTTTTACCCTTTTACCAAATAATATACCATGTAGAAACCATTTTTCTTAGATTAAAATATCAGATATTAAAGCTCCTTTAATGATGATCAAGCAAACTTATAAAAACCCTAAAATGAGTTCAACTGAGTTTTAACTTTCAAGTCCCGCAGCAACTGCTACGTGCATAAAAATATGCATGTATGCATATGTAAATCCTGCTCCGACTTTGTCCGATCCTCCAGTTCACGCTTGTTTAGATGCTGTGGAAAGGTTTGCTGGCCATTTAATCTGAGCCTAAAGACAAGCATAGGCCTCACATTTCGCTTCGCTGCCAGACTGTTCTGTCCTGTACCACTACAGTTAGGACACACAATGCTGGAGCTCTACACAAAACTGATTATCTGCCCAATGTTACACATACCATGGTCAAATGTTGCTGGACAAAGAGACAAAACAGGTTGCCTTGACAACGTGGACCTGACATAACTGCACAAGGCTGCTCTTGGGAAGAAAAAAAAAAATCCAGCTTGTACATTGAGCCGATACTAGAGACTCATCAGAATAAAGTTTTAATTAACTGATTTTAACATATATTATCATACTATTATATATCATCATATTGTTTTTAACTTTATTAATATTTCATCCTTATTTGTATTTTTATTTGTTATTTTTATTATTATTACCATTATCATTATTTTTAATAATAATAATATTTATCAAAAACTAAATTACAGGATGTTTGTGTTTAGTGAAAGACAAACAGTTCAGCTTCCCTTTTTGAAGGAGCCCACTAAAGCTACACCAACATTTTCAGCCTTTCACCGGCTCTTTTTCAGCCAACATTAGAGACTGCCCACCCTCTCCATTCCTCCTGTCAGTGACATTTCTCTTCATCTTGCTCTTACTACAGCTACATTTTTTTTCTTGTTGTCCCCCCCACTTGTCTCGACACATATAACATCTGTTCAAAGCAGCCGCTGCCCCTTCCCATAAAGACGCTGCAGCGTTAGGGTGTTCACAGTAGGTGGGCAACCCCAAAATCAATGGCTCCGAGTGCTGCGATCCCCTCCCAGGTTTTTCTAACTCATTCCACTCCCAAGGCCGTGCTACATCCTGCAGGTTGGAACCACAGCCCATCTGGGTTTGGTTATGCCACGACGGAGGAGCAGTAATCAGACGGGAATCTCCTCGTCCACAAGTTCAACTACATAGAGCTCCGGTCCTGGGAGGATGGTTAGACCGACAAACCTGGCTGCATTTACATATACAGTCACTTTATAACTGATATTTATCAACACAGTGGCTACTTATAACTACGCTGCTGCACCGAACAGCACTGCTGTATGTAATAAGCATAGAAAACAATGTGAGCTTAAAATGATAGAAAATTATTTGTGCAGTCGTTATTCAACACAAAACAATTATTCTGATGTCCTTGTGTAACAAGCATATGTAGATATTTTTAGTGCTACTTGATATTTCAAGCTCCAGACCCTTACTCCCCCTATCCTTTTGATCCCTTATGCAGAAATGAGATGAAAAGATGAAGAGTGACATCCAGGGAGAACGACGATAAGTAAACGAAGGACATGTGCCACTGTCTTTTGTTATTTTCTATAAACACATGGCCCGTCTTTTATTCCCCTCATGAATACAATATAATAGCTCCAGGATGAGGGAGAGACACTGAAAGCCAGTGAAGTATTTCTTGATTTATTTAAACACAATTAAACCACTGGCTAAAAGAAAAAAGAACCTCGCTCTTGTTTGAGAAGAAAGCCATTTCACATAGCTTAATATGAGAATGCAATCACCAGGCAAAGACCAAAGCAGAAAAAGAAATGTGCACCGCTTTTCAGCTTTTGCTGCTTATATAACCAAAAACCTCCTGGTTTTTCCTCTGACCTTCTACAGAACATGCGATGTGAAAGGGTAAAAAGCAACAAAGCAAGTGCTGTTTCATCTACTTCTGTGATCGCCTCGTTTCAAAGCACATCCCACGTAGAGATTAAAAAAGGAAAAAAAAACAAAACGCTGTGCACTGGTTTGGGTCAATCAATAGTCAGCAAGCCCACATTCTGCACAGCAGAAAACTGGCAACAGTTTATAAAAATGAGCTAAAGGTAGATGTTTAAACCCAAGGCTGCTTGCACCAACAAAAGATGACTCCACTGTTTTAATCTTCCCTCTGTGGTTTCTGCAGTTTTCTTTAAGAGCAGGAAGTCACATCGGGGCTATTGCACAACGAGTGCAGTGTGTTATCCAAAAGACAAACACGCAGCACAGCACATGACTTAGTATCAACCCTATGTAGTGTCACTTCATCTCTTTTGACACTACCGCACATTCTCCAAATACTGGTGTGGGCAAATAAGAGCTGGTGTTAACAGTGTATTGACAGCCTGGTCAGCTGGCGCTCAGCCTGCTTTACTTTCCATCATCTCTGTTACACAAAGAAAAAACAAAGCTCAGGATGTGATGAAAAAAGTTAAATTGTGTTCATTTAATAGCATATTTACGTAGGGCTTTAATGTTTGAAGCTGATAAAAAAAGGTTTAGATTTCAAGTAATAGCAACGTACAGATTATACAAACACATTTCATGCTGTTTGGCTTATTTGTTTGAACAGACTATGACTCCAGCTGATTTCTTTTGAATGTCAGTCACTGTTTTTTCTGATATAGAACAAGAGGGGGG